>PNEQ01134802.1:0-11323 GCA_003012365.1 Medauroidea extradentata | reverse complement strand
AGTGTTCGCCATCTTATCGCTCACGCACGCCAGCCTGCCATCTTCCGCAAGTCTACCAAATGTATTTAGTTTCGCCAACAAAATCATTTAGTCCATCGAAAAAAAAATTGTTGGTACAAAGCACTTCACTTATAACTAACAATATTATTTTGTTGACAAGTTGTAACGAGTTGTTTGCTTACACAAAATATTTATTCGATGTCCTGTAGTAACCAAATATACGTCTGGCACAAACAAATTGCGTTTAAATGAATAATTTGGTTGAGGGAAATAATTAATTTTGTTTGAAGGACTCCAAGCTTGGTATTAACAACAAAATATTGTTTAGCTGAAGCAAACATCACCCAAACAAATATATTTAGTATAATGAAACAATTCTTTCTCTCAGTGCACCAGACTGCAGTTATCCGTCTTGTACATAAAAGCAAATTTCTAAGCTACTTAATATTCTGTTACACGTACCATTGAAATGCTAAACTCATGACGCATTAGGTGGTATTGTATTATTAAGGCTAGTTTTCAGTGTAAAACAATGTCTTGCTGACAACAAACTATTTGGCATTCGAAACATGCTAACTTTGCTTACTGGTGCTGCAGCTTACATGTATAAATTATTCACAATGCGATTATATCGAGAGAGAGAGAGAGAGAGAGAGAGAGAGAGAGAGAGGGAGAGAGAACCGAACGTGAGTCATGATGTTGGTTTTGATGTTCAGTAACGATGGCGTAAAGTATTATTTGTAAAAAAAATTAATTTCGTATATTCTCATTGACTTGGTAGTCTATTAAACGAATCGAATGGAAACTACACGAAAAATGTTGTTTACAGATTTTTTAAATTTTTTGTACAATTTTGCATATTTTGGTCTGCTTTGTATGTGGAACGGGGCCACGGTGGCCGAGTAGTCAGACCACTTGCCTCCCATTATGGCGATACGGGTTCGAACCCAAGTGGGGTTGGTCCCAGATTTTTTGTGTGTGGAAAACGTGGCGGACGTTGTCCTTGGCCTGCGGGTTTTCTCGGAGTACTGCTGTTTCCCCCGCCCACCCTCGTATTTCGTCTCTACTCCATCTGCAGTGTCTCGTCTCGTGTGGAGGGGTGTCGGTGATGGGTTATCACTCCATACTCTAGTAATCACGATGATAGTAGAAACTGTGCAATGAGAATTCTTTAGCGAAGCGTGGTTTACTTGGGCCTATATACGATTTTAATTTCATTTCTGTTTAGTAGAAGGCTATGAACAAATTACAAGAACAACAGTATACGACAAGTACTGAGGGGAGGGGGTGAGCAAGGCGAGAGATAGTGTGAAGAGGTATAGTCTACTATATCTCCCCCCCCCCCCTGGCACAGGGGTGACCTCGCAGCGGTTCTTTGTCCCTGGGCCGCTGTAAGGGCTAATGTGCGGGTCATTAGCCACGTGATAATAGCCCTCCCTGCACGGCGAACACGGCCGATTTATGACCCTAGCGACTGCAGCTCGCTGACTTTTATTGAGTGGCGGTGGTCCGACCTACCAAGCCGCGCTGCGCTGCTGTTATTCATAACGTCAGCCAGCTGTGCTACTGTATCTATGCTGTCTCGTTACATTTCTCTCTTACTACTTGCTACTCCATCAACAACACTCTTCACTTAGTACTGTTACGTCGATATTATGTGATTTTTGCCGGACCTTCGTGACAGGGACACGACAAAGCAACAACTTACATTCTCAAGGGAAAGGAGGTACGAACGTAATAATTCATTGCTATTATAATTTTTATCATTAAGGGCGCAGTCTACCGCAATTTTCATCACCAAATTTTTTTATTTTTTGCTTCTACCAGAATTTTTTTCTTGTTTTAGACACAAAATGTGACGAAATTTGGCTTTATAAAATTTTTATCTCTTATAGTTTTCGCGTAATGGCTTTTTAAAGTCATATTTTGCGTGTTTCCGTTTTAACGACTACACTAAAGCCGACTGATATACCAAACTCAAAAAATCACAGTGGATAAAACATTGCAGGCCACAATGTCATGCTCATAAAAATAAAGAATAGAAATTATTTGTATTTTAAAAAATGCTAAAACTAAAAATAAAAATTTTAAAATATTCAATAATTTTTTAAAATACAAATAATATTTATTCTTTATTTTTATGTGCATGACATTGTAGCCTGCAATATCTTTATCCACTGTGATTTTATTTCAGTTTGGTATATCAGTCGGTTTTAGTGTAGTTAAAATATGATTTTTACAAGCCATTACGCGAAAACTATGAGTGATAAAAAAATTTCATAAGAGCCAAATTTAGTCACATTTTGTGTCTAAAATAAGAAAAAACATATCTGGTTCAAATATAAAATAAAATTATATTGATGAAAATTGCGGTGTACAGTGGTCACCTTCTTGGATAACGGAGTCTTACTTTCATAAAATGACCTTAAATTACATATTATATTTAGAAATGGTGGTATATCGCGAAAGTTTATTGTGCCAACGTGACCTTGAAAACACTGACACAACGTAGCTGCCTGAAGACCAATACTAGGCATCAAATATTACAATAGCGGTATTCTTATTGGCTTAGTCAAATAGGACAACAGCTCCACATACAAGCGAAAGACAGTCAGTCCTCTTTTTTGTAAGCTGAACGTACGTTGAAACACATCAAACAGTCAAGTTTTCCCGTGATAAACCATCATCTCTAATTATATTATTAAAATAAAGAACAAGTATGTAGACA
Source organism: Medauroidea extradentata (assembly GCA_003012365.1). Taxonomy (NCBI): domain Eukaryota; kingdom Metazoa; phylum Arthropoda; class Insecta; order Phasmatodea; family Phasmatidae; genus Medauroidea; species Medauroidea extradentata. Next base: position 8,595 of record PNEQ01134802.1, on the reverse strand, counting down.
GATATATTGTTGAACGTTTGCCTGTACTTCAATAATCCAGAAGAATGAAGGGGAGGGGGGCAGATATGCCCATGACGTTAACCCTTCTGAATCCAATTCGTTATTCGTTATAAAGTACAGCTTTCGTTCTTCACTCACGATAAGAAAATAGTTTATTTCAGAATGTAATGATGCATTTAAACACCGCGCACACACAGTTAAACCCGTTTCTTTGCCACAACACCTACTTTGTTTTAATATGGACTTCTTCGCCGTATATAACATTTTGTTTAGTGTAAAGTAAAAACGATATTTTTTTTCCTTGAAGAAACTTTTTCCTAATACAAGAAACCTACAACTAAACCTACCAAAAAATTGCACGGAACTAAAACATGTAAACACTATTTTTGTTATTATTATTTTACACTTTAAACAAAACTTTTCTTTCCGGTAAAGCCCCATTACAGCAGCTCTTATTCAGACAAAATTTTGTTGCGTTAGAAAGTAGCTTAAAAAGGGGGCATAGTGAAAGTATTAAATTTCTCTTCCGGCCGCTTCTCCTTATCTATTTCCCAAGACCATCTTTAAAAAAATTCAAATCATCCTTCAAAATTAAAAAAAAAAAAAAAAAAAAAAAGTTAGGCAATACTATTGTACAAAAGACAGGCGGTTATCCGACGTAATGTTGCAGTCGTCGGGCCAGATATGAAAGCAGCCAATATTCATCACTGAGAATTCCAATGTAATTCAAGTGCCATGATGCAGTTTAGGCGAAATTGAACTTTAAAAAAATTGCAATAAACTGGTCACGTAAAAACAGTAGGCTACTCCAATAAAAAAAGTGTAATTTTAAACTCTCTTTTAATGCATGTACAATAAATATACATACAATGTTATAATGAAATCTCAGAAACAGTTTAATTAAAAAAAACGTGTTACCTTTTTCCTTCGAAACTAAGGCTGTCTTACGTGGAGACCCGGATTAAAATGGGAGGACAGTATTTATATATGCGAAACGTTAACAAGTAGCTCTTCTCACACGTAGTTACCTGACACATTGCCTCGACTTTCCACGCCTTGAAGTCACGTTGGTTCTCCTAACAGTTGCTCATGCTAGCAGGAAAGTAACGAGTCACAGCCTCACGGTGCTCGAAACAGCGGTGGAATGGCAGGCTGAAGTAAACTAGAGTGTCCCAAGAATTCCCCAAGGTGGTTACGTAGTAAGAATACTAGCATTACCCACATCCAATAATAATCGGGAACGGCCTTACATTATAAAAACATTTCATTTGCCATGGTACAGAAACTTTTTATTTTCAGTTTAAGTAATGCTAAGTAGTGTGTCGCAAAAAAATATTAGTTTTTAAGGGTGTATCAATGGGGAAAAATCATTGGCGATAAAAATAATACAACACTAATATTTATGGTAAAATTTTGTAAAGATAACATTCTAAATAAATATATACAGGTTTTTCCGTTGTTACAAAAGAAACTGAGCAATGCGCCGTTATTATCAGTAGCACGTTAAATATAATTTTATTATTATGTTTTCATTAATTGTTGCTATGCGCTTTTGCTGTACTACAAGCAAAAGCACCTCAGAGAAGTTTTTTCGTTGCTGTGAAAAAAAAAACGTATTTTTTCTGTATACTGCGACTCGAACACTGGTCGTCGTTGTGGAAGACGAGTGGTCTGATTAATGCACCACAATAACCCCTCTCGGGGCGCATATCAGATTTACATTTTTGTTCATTAGTTACGCAGTCGATTGTCACCTAATGTCCTCGATGTTAAGTGCTGTAAGTTACTCTCCATAGGTAATAGTAATTTGGTATGCCTGCAGATTCTTCGAGAAATCTGGGCTGACGGAGAAAGGAAATACGAAAGAAAATCGCAAAGCTCATAAAAAGCCACCTAGGCTTGGCTAACAATAAGCGGTTACATTAAGTAAATTTGTGTAAGGCAGGTTACTTCAGTAATCTAACAAAATTTGCTCGATCACTCAAATTTGTCTAAAACCATGTAAGCAATTCAGGGTCCATAGCTTATTGGACGCTTGAAATCTGTTCTCGGGTTACTAATTGAATGCCTGAACCTGAAATGTCGTCGGCCTCCATAGCTTAGTCGTTAAGGGGCTTCTCTACCTGCGCTTCAAACGCGTCGCAGCAAGCGACGACTATTCTTTCTTTGACGAAACTATTCTACGCGCATTGTATTTGTTTATCTACGAAAAGAACATACACTTCAAACTCTGTCGCTATAGTTGTAAGAATTCAATACGTTTATTAGAAACGTCATTTTCAGGCCCCTCAAAATGCCCAAAAGTTGCTTTTCCAGACTGTCGTATTTGGAAAAATAACGACCGGATTCGAAAAACACAACTATAGAAACAAGCGTTAGACTTTGATTTATGCTGCCCACAAATAAAATAATGAGGTCACCGATTAAATTCCCATTGGAAAAAGGATACTAGTAAAGCACTGCACGCCAGCTGAGTGGCTTGCACGGAGAGGCGATAATGCATTTCACGTGTCGGTCAATACCGCTGCTGCCTCACACACACATACACGGCATATCTATGGAGGCCCCTTAAACACCGCTCTATGGCTAGAGGTCCTGGGTTCGAATACTGGCTCGAGCATGGCTGCTGTGTTGTCCCTTCTCCTCGTCTCACCCACATCACATTCTGTCACCTCACCTGAAATGTTGCCATGCCGAGACTAATCTCGTGGCTGAATATAACCGACTAATGTGTTGCTCATTAACCCTCTCTTCTTCAGCTGGTGTGCACAGTAAAAAGTAAACTTATTTTACAGCACTGAAAGTTTTTAACCCATGAACGGCATATAGGACCGTTAACACACTTCATCATGTAAATAAATCAATGGTCGATAATTCTTAATGAACACGGGCATATATTTGACTGTTACCTAAAAAAAGTATCGGAAAGTTCAACTTTTTTGACTAACAATTTTACCATACCTTCTTTCTCAAAATTATTTTACCTAGTTTTGGTAAATTTACAAACAATTGTATTATAGTGCGGTAACAGCACCAGTTCGGCTTGATAATCCAGAAAGCAGGGCTAGGGAGAGGAAGATGCCCACTATAAGTTAACCTAAGTATCGATCTGACGTGGGCGAATGTGGGAGGCAGGGGCCTTAAAATTCGCGTTTTCATTTGGGTACGAACAAGAGTCCAGCCACTGTAAGTTCGTGTCACTTTCGCAACTGGCCCTAGACTCATTTGACACCTTGTGGAAGGCGCTGAGTTAATAATTGAAGCAGCCAACTGCACGCCCAGTCATGTGATATCACTGTGTCAGCGAGCAGCCAATGAGCTGCCGGAGTACACAGATATGCTCGGAGGCTAGTCTACAGGTCAGTGAACCCGCGTCTCTAGTGGGAGGACGTATCCATCAACTGTCTTGTGTCCGGTTTTGTCGGCCATGCAGATTCGGAAGAAAAGTTTACGTGGGAGTCGAGAACGCTAACCGCTATATCAGAAACAGTTGTGCGTTGTATGGTTCTTGCAATTTGCAGGTAAGTGGAGTATCTCAGATTCAGTCATTTTATCATCTGAAACACTACGTGACAAAATTCATTCCGCCAGTGTTAAGTATTTTGTAAGTGATGTTCACAGCGTTGCATATTCTGTAATCGGACACATGCATGTGCGGGCGGGATTGAAATTACCGGTGAAAAAATATAATATCCATTTGAAAAACGAGCGTAAACATGCTATAATTGGTTTGTATTTATATGTTAAGGTTATCGTCTAATGAATGTGCAATATGAGAAATTCATAGCACTTCAGTCTGTAAATATAAAGATATTTGTCGTTGTTTATGTTGGCATATAAGTGTAACTACGTTTATCATCATCTCCAAGAATGTAGGTCTAATAGAAAACAATGCTGTAGTATTTACATTCTTTCTAAAAACGTCTCCGCATTGGTACGGCAAGTTTCCAAACGCTCCTTTACAGTCAAATATGCCTGTGCCAATGTGGGCTGCCTCGTCAGTTAATTCCTATATTCAGCTTATAGGTAGAGGAATCGATTATTGAGCAGAGAGGCCGTTACGAATAAATTTAGTTACCTATAGTGAAATAAAATCTACTGCAGAAGTTTACAAGTGGCATGGCAATTAAGGAAATCAAAGTACTGCGGGATAAAAAAAAGAGTTATACAAAAAAATACAAAAAATATGTATCCCCAATCATTCGTTACACTTTTTAAGAATAACTGTGAAATTATAGCGGAAATTAAGATAGTGAAAGTACTGCGAAAAAATCATAGTCTAGTAAAACTATTAAAACCCAGTATCCATAATATTTTCTATTACGCCTTTAATAATTATTGTGAAATGTATAGGAAATTTCTAACACATACACGTTACAACAAAAATATTACATACACACAAACGATATCTGTACATTACTAACAAATTTATAAAAAGAAAATTTTTTTAAAAATTTTGTAGTGACAATTTTTTTTTTTTTCGAAATCATGTTTTCAAAGTAAAATTATAAGACTATAATTATATTTGTAAACTGTGACAAGGTGCTGATTTTTGTTTTGTTTCAAATCAGATTTCATTCGTTCTTATAGACAATTAAATCGTTTTAACCACTTTATAAAAACTTGCGACGTATTTATTGTAGTATATGACTGAAAAAAAATGTTTTCTGAGTTGGTTTTTAAGCTTTAGCTTGAAAAATTACGAACATGCTCTGCGGTGCGTGAAGAATTGCAGTTTTCACCCAGGTTTTACACTAGTGACAGTTTGACTGAGATTACTAATCTTATAAGCATTGGTTGAAACGTAACTCATTGGAGGATGTTCTGACAGAAAATTATTCATGTTTCGGTCACACATGAAATAGTATTTTATTTAGTGGTATAAGCCCACAACGGACATTGTAACTAAATTCCGGCTTCTAAGAGTTCAAATTTTAACAAGACAAACACTACGTTTTCCCATGAATAGAATGTAATCCTACAGTAGTGATATTGCTGTAAATAAGCGTAACCCTTCAATTCCAGTGCACTGACACTCATGGCAAGCGAATTATTTAAAAATGAACACAATTAGTTTATGTTTAGTATATCCTGCGATACTCAGTTGATTCATATTAGAGATGATGGTATATCGCGAAAATGTTTTTTACCAACACATACTCTTGAAAACTCTGTAGTTTCTTGCACATGTATTAATGGCTGATGCACGTCTGACACATCTAGCTCTCTGCAGACCAATAACAGGCATCAAATATTACAACAGCGGAATTCTAATTGGCTCAGTCAAATGGGGTAACAGCTCCACGCACATGAGAAAGCCAGTAATCTTCTGGTAGGCTGAATGTACGTTGAAACCTAGCAAACAGTCAAGTTTTCCCGCCTTAACCGTCATATCTATTCATAATTCTATACACACGCCTGTATCAATTTCCTGAATGTTAAAACACAAAGTTATCAAGGTAAAGGTAACCTAGTGAAAACTGCCGATTCATAATAAGCACGTAATTTTCCATTTCTTACTTATATATACAATCCGTAATTATTTCAAATGACGTGTAACATATCAGAGCATAATAAGAAATTCGATTATGTGATATCAACATTTCTCAGTTTACAGGGCATGTATTTGAACGCAATATTCAACGAATTTCTACTCTAACTTTGAATCTACCTTTTCGAAACACTTTGCTTTCAGTTTAACGACATGAAAAATGTTATAATAAATTACTAGCTTTAAAAATTTTGTATCACAATCATCACATAGGCTGCTACACAGACTTCAAAACGTGTTTTAAAAAAAACTTTTGGAAAGAACTTTTTTTTAATCTCTGTTTCACCGCTGTTAAAAAAAGACTTGTCATATTTGTGAGTTGCTCGTCGATTATATTCACTACTCGAACAACGGACTGTTCGTAGGATAAAAAAAGAATTGATATCAAGCTCTCATTTTTATTATTTAATAGCCTCGGTACCGCGCAGGAGTGGAGAAACATGTAAAATCCACAAAAGGATGTCTTTGATTTTTTTAAAAGGGGTAGAGTAGGGAAAAATTTTGTTTAGCGCTGGAATTCCACCGCTGCGATCGCTGTGAATGCGGTCCGCTGTTGTTTCATACTTTATTACGCGGGGTGACCACCCCCTCCTGCCGCCCGCGGCGATCCTCCAATCGCATGCCGGCTCTCATTTACGAGCAAAAATGTAGCGGTAAAAACCGCGGCGCAGGGCATTGTGCGCCGCAACCGCCCATAATGGGCTTGCTGTGCCGGATTGCGCCCGCATTTTATCGTTTTGCGGGAAGGCATCTGCGCAGGGGAGGGGTGCCGGTATCTACCAACAACATGTTTTTATTCTAACGACTCGAATGGCTGAACAAAAAAAAAAGAATGTCCATTCCGTTTGCGGGTGGCTATTGTGCTACTCCGCTATTTACAAGAGCAATTCATAATTTTTTTAAATGGAGGAAATATGTAAAATGTGGTACTGGGTGCTCAGCTCGTGGAATTTTTTCTAAACAATAAAAACAGTTTCTCAAAGTGTTGATAAATTTTCATTCCTACGCTGTTAAACTTCACCTTCAGTTGCGTACGTATTGTTCAGTTGAAAGAGTGCGTGCCAAATATGTCGGGAACGTTAATTCGTTATGTTTCTGTTGAACGTGACGGTAACAACATGTACGTGCAACAAGGTACACTCATCAATTTTTAATTTTTAAAAATGCTTTGAGAAAATCTGTAGAAAATAGCGGAACAGGAAATGAAATACCGTAAGTCAAACAAAAAAAAAAAAAAAAAAAGAGAACCGTCAGGATATAAACGTGGTGAAAATCCTGCATCACAAAAAAAAATCACACTAAGAACTAAACACAAGCAGTAATTAGAGGTAAACAGTCAGGAACAAAACCGATTTCAAAGTGAAAAAAAAAAAAAAAGATAAAAAAAGAAGTTTGCGTAGGGAGATGTATCGTGACTCGTGAGTGAAGACTTGCCATCAGTAGCCATTTTGGATAATTTTATTTTTCATTCTTATGAAATTCTAACATGAAAACATGAAAGTCGCTATTATAACATGAAATAGGCTACTAAAGTACAAGTATCAGAGTTGAACTTTTAACTATGTTAAGCCACTATCATTCCAGCGAATGAAGGAAAAAGATACTGGACTGATTGCAGTCTAAATACACGTTAAAATTTCAACTGCAAAGATTGTACTAGCTCATAGCATAGGTCTTTCGGGATAACGTGAACACTAAAAATTTGACCTTTGAAATATATCACTAGCCGTTACTGCATGTAATTCGACAGTAATTCTAGTTGCCTTATTGCTAGAGACATGCAACGTTCGCGTTATCATTTGGTAGCAGACTGAACTTCACTTTCCTATACATAACAGAGCATAATCTGAGATTCAGTTGGCCACGAAATTTATGTGTTGTCATTTACGTGTGTTACGTCTTGACATATACTGGCCTCTCTACCGTGTTAGCATTCTCCGCGGCAAGTCACGACTACATCGGCCAACGGGAGACGTCGAACGAGCATATAGTCACTTGGAGTCTAGTCAGCTGTCAGAAAATGACGCGAATTTTGCATGTCTCTACTTATTGCTTGTAAGGTTGGCACCGAAATTACGCACTAGAGTTACACGCATTTTCCTATTTAAATACAAGATTACCGAAACAAAAGCAACCGAAATCGTCTTAATTGTATTTTATATAAGTAATAACTAGGGACTGGAAAATTTCGCGAATTCAATGACCTGTAGGCATATTCAAGCCACGACTATCTGTCAACTAGCTGCTATTCAGTGGAACAGCAGACAATAAACGAATAAACGGGTCTTGAGTATTCATAGTGTTACAAAATGTTTATTTTGTAAGTCGTTAATATATTGGGGGTTCATAAGTTACTATTAGTTTGGGAGGGTTTCACTCAGATGGTAGCAACACTGTGGGTTTATTTAGATGTTATTTAGGGCTAAATGACTTCAAGACAGTTATGGTTAAACGGGCATTTCTATACTACAATGGCAGGTACTCTGAATACAAAGAAGTTTACAATGTATTCTATTTATTTAGGAGGGGAGCGCAATATTACTGATTATTAAGTTATTATATTAAGTTAAGAGTTGCTGCCACATAACTAGATCTGACGACCTTACCGAAGCTGGACTGATGAGGAAACGGCATCGACGGACGAGCACGCACCCGCCGGGACTCGATCCCGAGCCCCGGCGGAGAACTGGACAGCTGTTGATGTGATGAGTGCTGGTGGACGACCGACAGACGACAGACAGACAGACCGAAGACAGACAGACAGACCCCGTTTACTTGGTAACAGTGCCATATATCGGCGTGCTTGTCCTCGATATTGTGCAACTACGAGGGGGGTGAGGTGAGTTGCTGTCTTCGTGGTTTCCCAACGCTGACCTGATTGCCGCTCGGACGTCTTGCTATCCGGCTTGCCAGGCAATATTGCAACAATAGTACAACCTTTGAATATATATATATATATATATATATACATATATATATATATATATATATATATATATATATATATATATATATATATATATATATATCTATATATATAATAA
>PNEQ01134801.1:0-11360 GCA_003012365.1 Medauroidea extradentata | reverse complement strand
AAAAGGTAAAATGAGGACAATGGTACCTAGTAGTTATAAGTGCATTTATTTAACTGGTGGATACTAAATTGCTACTACCCATGATGTGTGATCCACACTTAATAATTACCCTTACCCTCATTCTGTGGTGTTAAACTAAAAATAACGAAATAACTCATTGCTCTCTAGCCGGAGGAAATTAATTTGTAAACGCCACAACATTTATGTTTACTAACATGAAATGTTTTAATATATAGTTAATCTCTTTAATACGTGTTTCTTGTGGTTTGAAAACATAAAAAAATATTTGACTTTCTATAAAATTGTTATTGAATATTTTATTTATAATTGTATAGTGATAAAATAAAATTATGTTAACGACATTGGATACAGAAATATCCATTTTTTATTTTTACTAAATAGATTTTAATTAATAGTATTGTTATACGTGTTTCGAGGTTCAGTTTAAACTAATTTTCCTATACAGCTTGCATAAAGAAACGCCAAATAAAAACTTTACAATATTTATCATAGATAAATAAAACCGTTTCCCTCATTAAGTGCTAAGAAGCAGCGAAGAATTTAAAACGAAAAAAGGCTTCTTTACAATGTTTAAAAGACTATATGAATGTTTCTAAGATCACATATATTATTGAGCTCTTGACTACTATAAAATTACAGACTGCGTAACTAATTTGTGGAAGTGAGAAAAATGTCATTTTTTATAACGAAACACAATGAATAAAGTATACTTTTGATAGAATGTTGTATAAAATGTATAGTCTCTATTGTATGTTTTTTTTGGTAATATAATCGCAACTAAAAGTTGGTTCACTGTTTCTGGTAGCCTGCAGAGTTTGTTACCACTGCAGTGCTAGTGGATTCCTTTGCGGTCCGAAATTTGGTCAATAATTAATACTAATGAAATATATATATTTTTTGATGTCGGTGTAAAGCAGCGTGTTTCTTATTTTTCGTTCGAAAATACTGACAAACTTTTTTTTTTATTTTAAGTCTGTGTTTGTAAGAAATTTTTGACTTTCTAAAAATGCACAAAAAACAATTTTTTTCTACTTCATCAAATGTTTACTACAGGAAAAGTTTCGTTTCTCCAAATTACTGAAACACTAATACTTATTTGTATAGCAGTGTTCCGATAACTTTTAAACTGGATACATCTTAAACTAGCGTGACAACCTTTCCTAAAATATATGAAGGATATAATTTATTTATCATATTTTGATTATAAGGTCACCTAAGTCAACTACGAAGTCATTCAATATAAAACTCGTAAACGTACTATCAATATCTTTAAATATTAACTGAAAACAATCTTCAATTATGATTTAATTGTTTTCTCAATCACACGCCGTTTAGAAACATGTTTTAAATGCCTTTCGAACAGGCTAAAAAAGTGTTTTTCGTATATTATATATTGACGTATAAAAAACTAATTAGTAAGACATAAACTGTGATTATTCTTCATATTTAATAAATGAAACACACAAACTATAACTAAAGTGTTACGCGTAATTATAACATATTAATTATGTTTATTTTAAGAGGGATGTTTGACGGTTTTCTAATGTTTCCATTTTGGGGTTCAGATTATGTGATATGGCATTATGATACAGGCAGCCATTACAAAGTTTTTTATTGTTTTACTTTTAAGTCAGTTAGTATATTCATGGCACTTGAATGTATGATCAGAATATTTCATGGAAAAATGTCTTTCATTTCATGGCAGCGATCTATTTCAATAGTCTTCGTATGTAGATATAGCTTAAAAATGTGAATAATTAGTGAAAGAGACTATACGTCTGTGTGAAAGAGAAAGAAGAAAATCACTATAGCAAACTTGTCTAGCCATGACCTACCACCAAACTTTAAAATTGCTATATCTTAATTTTAAGTTCATCCAATTAAAATAAACATTCAACTTTGAACTTCATGACAAACTAACAACAAATTATAAATAAAATCCACAAAAACGGACTGACATGCAAGCATGGCAACGACTTTAACTTGCACGTACAGGTAACGTCCTGCTTAGCCAAAAATTGTCAACAACAAAACTTGATTCATAAACACAAACAATGTTACTAGCTTTTGAACTAAATAGGTGCCGCGCACAAAGTTGTTGATGTCCAACTGTTCGAAATTGAATTTTTACAAGTGAGATAATGATTCAAGGAAATCTCGAAATGTTGAAAAATCAATGACCAAATACAATCATAGATGTGCATTCAGTAAACTTACAAAGAACTAACCAACTTTTGAAAATATACCAACAATAAATAAATCATGTGTGGAACAAAAACGACTACTTCAGATACTTACCTCTACCAAATTTGGACTATAAAGCAGACAGTTTCTTTGAAAAATTAAAATGAAAATTATATCACCAGGACATTTTTAATCAAACCTACATCATAGTTAAACCGTATGTGAGATATTCTAGATAACATTTTGTTACACAGCCTTAAAACAAAATTATGGTTACAAGCTAATTTAGAAATTCAGTAACATATTTGATTCATCTGGCAGTTGGAATTCGTACTGAAGCAAAGTCGTTTTAAATGTATGCTAATTGCAGCACTTTGACAGCCCAGAAAATCAAGAAAGAAAAATAATTAATATAAGGATTCGAGTTTATCTGTAGTAAAATACGCACAAATAAAATAAATTTTGCCACTTTTAATTTGGCTGAAGAAGGGAGCAGAATGTTGCGAAATGTTGGAAGGTCACTCCTAGAGGTATGATATCGCATAATTGTACATACTTCCCACACCCCTTCCGTACCACTCCCTTCGCCGTCAATCGAATTTTCTTTTCCCTCCTGGTTAGACTTAAGAAAACCATACATACTTGTGATATTGACCTACAAACTAACCATAATTTGGTGCTTACGTGCATTAAAAATATATTCGTAAAATTACCATACCGATGTATGCGAGTGTTAAGAAAGTATGCATGTAAAAATGTTTTTCCATACATCAGAAGCAGGGCACCTACAATTTTTTTATATAGTCAAATTTATACTGGTGTTACCATATTGGTATGGTGACAGTGCTCAGCTGAAGAAATGTAAGTGCCAAATACTTTTTATGGAAAAAATATTTGTAATTATACTATTTACGATGATTATTTGCGATTATTTTTAATTTTCATTCTTATTTTTAATTTGTTTCATTTGGCTGCGCAACAGGCGTGTAGGAGTTCCTGCACACTAACATCCGCCTCCCGTAACTGTCACTTGGGCAATTTTTTTAATATTATAATACTGAGTAAAATTAGAAACGCTTATCTGTTTATAAGAGTAGTTAGTCAGATAATGTGTTTGTTTGAATCATTTCGGGGGAGGGGAGGGGTGGTGTGTCGTAAAGTGGATGTCCCCAGACCTTGGAAATATCATACCTCTGTCGGTGATCTACCAATTGAACCAAATTAAGCTTTTAGAGAATTATTTCTGGCATATAATTTTTTTTAAATTTTCAGTGAATTTGCTAAAATTCCTATTGACCTTCGTAGATATATATTTCTAACAAAATCAAACTTTAATGATCTCATTACAGCAAAAGAGCTTGAAAACATGGGCGACATATTAAATGTCATAAACCCGCTTATAATTCTCATGGATACAATTGAGTCAGAGAGTGGATACATGTTTACATTTCTCTAACAAACAAGACCACAGTACGAATTTATGACTGCACCCCACAGGTTTAAAGAACCACTATTAGTGTTTTATTTGAATTATTTTTCAGTGGAGTGTAGGACAATCTGAATGGGTTTATTGGATATACGGTATTGCTAGAGAATATTGTTGCATCGCGGATAACACGCGCTATCAAAAAAGTACTAAGAACGAGAAAATTAGCGAAAGAAAAAAACGAAAGAAACAAACACATGTAGCAAAAAATTACCGTAGATGACAAACATACAAAATTCTGGAAGTAGAAATTAGTCGGTGTACAGGCTGTTTTGTAACTATAGGTACAGACGAAAGGGGTGTGTTGAGGACAATGAAACCAGCAAATAATGTTATTAAACGTAATTCTGAAAACCAATGGTTTTCCTTATGTGACACATTACATTTTACAACAGAACGCTAACCTGAGGAACAAAACATCGAATTGCTGCATATGTGGATGAAGACAATACGAAAAGTGTAGGAAATGGACACCATTCATGTGAAGGCAGGCTTCAGCACGTCTTCACATCGATGCCCGTACACGTTCAAAAGTTCTAGGTGTTTTCCTAGGTCAGTGGCGACCACTCATAATGCGTTCCAATAGTTTGTGGACACTATCAATAGGGCTGGTGTACACCAAAGCTTTCAAATATCCTCACACAAAAATATAATCCAATGGTTCAAGTTGGGGGACCTGGGAGGCCATGGCATTCGCAAGCCATGGCCGATACTCCTGTTGTTGATCATACGTGCGACGTGTTCCCGAACAGCCACGAGGAAATGTGCCGGAACACAATCATGCATGCACCACATACGCATTCCGTCAGCAAGATGGACATCATTCAAACTGTCGAGCAGCTCGTGTTGCAGGAAATGAAAGTACGCACGACAATTTAGTCGGCCAGGTAAGACATGTGGTCTTAACAACAGATCACCAACGACACCTGTCCAAACATTTACTGAGTATCTTCGCTGATATATCGTCTCAATGATATGATGTGGCTTCTCATTAGTCCGCACGTGTGTGTTGTGGATGTTCATGATACCATCTTGGGTGAAGCATGCTTCGTCTGTAAATAAAACGTACATGAGGGACTGTGGATCTCGCCCACATTCTGCGAGGAGCCATTGAGAGTATGCAACCCGGATTGGAATGTCTGGTGCGGCCAATACTTGCACAAGTTGTACATAATATGTGCTACAACTGTCCATCATGTTATACCCGCCAAATTAGTTATGACGAATTACCTGCTGCTGCAGCAACTCGTCTGGTACCTATTCCCGGCATTTCAACAACCTTTTGCAACACACGCTCCTTCATTTCCGGAGTCGAAATTGTTCGTGCTCTACCTGCATGTCGCATATAGGGTTTAAATGATCATTTCTCCCTCAGGCGCTGATGTGTCCTTGTGAACACCTGCTTTCAGGCTGTCTTCTCTGCTGGTACGGCTTTGTATTGTCCTTAGCTCACCCATAAATTAAGTGGATGTCAGTCATTTCTTCATTAGAAAACGTGCGTGGAGCCATGTAGAGCTCGTCGAATACCACGCAGCCACACTGTATTTACTATTGATTGTGGGAACTGGTACCTGGTACAGTTGTAGTAAGAGTTGCAACATTTCCATGTCTGTACATATCCATACATCGTAACGGGAAAACCGTCGTTTCCCTTACCTATGTTTACTAGCATTATTTGTTTGTTTCGTTGTCCTCGACACATCCCTTCAGTTTGTACACATAATTACCAAACATCCTGTATAACGGAAACAAGCAAAACAAACAAAAAAAACGAGAAAATCTCTTTGAACGGATAAGGACCGATCAAGATGAATTTTCTTTTTGATTTTACTTTTTGATTTTATTTTTGGTTTTTTTTCGTTCTATTCCAACTATATTTATAAATTTCTCGTCCCTAGTCCTTTTATGTTAATGTGGGTTTTTGCGCCATTGAAGAACAACATTCAGTAACAAAGGCGTTTATCTAACAAAGCCATTCCGTTTGTCACTTTTTATTATTGAGTAGCTTTACTTGCCCCCAACTGCTACGATACGAGGACTAATCTTGTGGCAGATATAGACGAGCTTCCTAATTGACGTGGAAAAGTGGACACAGACCGTAGGAGGCACTGGAGGCTCAGAGTTAAACAGAAACAAATGGCAAGATCATTGCGTCAAGCCAGGCCAACGAAGATTCTTCCACGATTTTGGCGAGGACAAAGATCACTGTTAATTTAACAAAAGAGCGTTATGGTACTTACAAACAGTTGTCCATACGGGATCATAAGTCTGGAAGAAATCATGTCAGCCAAAATATAAAATTCTTAGCTTACAGAGTAAATACTAGGGACGGAATACGCGGTCCTTTTAGAACAAAATCACCCTACGTCAAAAACTACACAGTCTGCACTCATTGGTACTGTAACTTGAAGGATGTTTTAAAATATTAACTTGTGTGATGCAGAATGATGATGGGTCATGTATCCGCGACCCAACGGCAGTATTCACAGCATTCCATGACCATTTCTCACAACTGTACTCAGAACATTATAGTAATATGGACATTTTTTTCATAATTCGTACAAGAATTGAAAATCACCTGGTTAAATCATTATGCAAATGTCTGTAACAATATGTCACGGACGTGGTGATATCACGTAAAGTAAACCACTCGCCTAAATAAAAATATTATCTCTTTCTAAAAGCATTCCTTAAGAATTCATACAGTATTTATAGCATTTGAATCGGCCAGATTTCTGCAACGTTTTACATACAGCAATCAACAGGCAAACTCTTGCCCAAACACAAACTATAGGTATCCTTGCACTGAAATGACTGAAACTTTACACAAGTGACTGCAGACTCGTTGTATATGTGTGGAACTACAGTATAGTGGACGTAAATGGATATGAACAATACTGCCAAATATAACACATGTCTGTAATTCAGAGTATCACTACGTGACATAGCGGCTACTAGCGAAAACGCTGCACTGGCCAGTAACGTTTAAAAATAATGATGTCTCGTCTGTGGATAGGCAGAACCCCCTTATAAACGTACTGTTACTGATAAAACGACCGGGAAGCCATTCATAAACATTCTTAAATTCCTCGTTTCCACAACGAACATGAGTCAGTCCCTTACGTGCACCTCTGCACGTCAACTTCTTCGTTAGTGGTAGAATGACTTTGTGCAGAACCGTCTCTTATTTGACTGTGACACAATAACAATAACGTAACTAAAACTGTTCACGACTATGCATTGTGGATAGAACTCCGAGATGTTCAGGGCTAAACTCATCTCCTTCTATGAAGCAATACCGCAGGTGTGCACGTAATGCATTGCAACAAATTGGTGAACATTATTTTCACAAATAATTAGTAGTTGTATGAATGAGACTATTATCAGAACAACAACTGTTCTTTCATATGGCAATGATAAATTTTAATCATTAAACAGGCACAAGTAACTGGTTAAACCCTTACACGTCTATTTATGTAATCTGTTCTTTAATCGTTCTGATGCTAGCCCCATTGGGTTTCTATCCTACGCGTATAAATCATGAGTTCGGAAGTCTATGGCCAGGTTTCTCCGAAATCTGTAAGCATTTTACATATGTTAAAGAGGACTTACAATATACTTAACACGTTAACTGTTTCACCAAGCTCTGTTAGAACTAACATTTGTTAATTGCACTGTTAAATTTAACAGCCTAGAAATGTACTGTTAAACATCTTAACAATAGTTTAGTGCTCATCATGGAGTTAACAACAGTTGCAACTCGATTATCACAATGTTGGAGAAGTAATTTTGATTGCTTGGTTTCCTGAAACGGAGCCTAGGTTATAATATCTAACAAACTAGAGCAGCCCCCTTTCTCCTAGGCAGCAAGGCAGCAAATGAGATACTAGTTGCAATGCAGTTTTAAGGGATCTTTCCAATTAGTTGTGATAGACATTTCTTGTGTACGATAGGCTATTGTATGCAGAATTTTTCATAAGGTTTTGTTTGTAGTAGCAGAAGTAAAGTCCATGTAATTAATGTTTCCTGATGCTGAGACACTAACTGTTAAAAACTTATATTTAATCACAATTTGGACATCATAAGAAAGACCTCATTTAAATGAAACGTGTAGGGACAAGAAACTTTGTACAGTGGACAAATGGAGTTTAGAAAAGGCATTTTTCTGGGTTGTCGCTTGGATAAAGAACCGGAAGTTACTGGCGACTATTGTTTCAATGGCAGTGCTGCCTAACAAAGCTATTCTGGTGAAAGATAAGGTTGCACCACAAGAAATTATATACGTTAATGGACGGAACACATTTATCCTAATTTTCACCTCTTATTGATAAATAAAATTAAATTTCATAAATAAAAATAATAAGCGTACTCCTTTGTAACTGCCGTGGAGGTCGAATTAAGACATATTCCTGCACAGTGATAGCCTACATACTGTGATGATTCCACACTCTACATTTCACGTTTATAACTGTGGATTGACGTGTAAAATATATAGAAATAAAATATTATTTGTATTTATCAACAAATTCCGTATTTATTTTCTTCTCTAGGCATTAAAATTTGTACCACGTAAACAGTTTTGTTTTCCTCTATTAAAACTGACATAAATCCCTCTATAACAAATGTATGCACGGACAGCTAGTGGTTTGTGTAATAATTGTATAATATTTTAACAAAGTGAGGGTTGATTTCTGAAAGTCAATTATAAGCCACTGAATGCAATTTCTTTGGTTGAATAACCATGTTAGTTAACATTACACTAATATATATTGGTGAAACAAATCAAATTTAACATACTTCAGATGTATTTAACATGTTTAAAAAAACTTATGTTTGTTGTCCTAGTGTTATCACAGGCTGGTGAAAACAGTTCCAAGTCATATAAATTAAAAAATATCGCAATCTGAACTTAAATGAAATTGATGCAGTAAAATCGTATTTAAAAATATGCTGGTTAATAATTTGTCATATTTATTCACATTAGCAAATTGGGGGTTCACACAGCTATTTAAATAATAAATTTCCGTGCCCGTTATTTAACTGTCTAAAATAATGTAGTGTGTTTAGTGTGTACGCAATTATATTACATTTTAAGTAACTATCTCGATACTAAAAACTATTAATATTTTAAAACAAACGTTACACTGGATGAATTCTAAAAGATGAGTATTCAATCAAAATAAAATAAGACGTGCTTTTAATTGTTTAACCACTTTTTATATAAATTATTAAAGTCAATGTCATTTGGCAAAAAACTTAGGTTTGTAAATATGTTATAAATTATCTTACTAGACAAAATTGTAGTAATTTGTATCATGACTTAACTAGTAAATTATTTAATAGCTCTATAGCTCTATAGCTCTCTCTCTCTCTCTCTCTCTCTATATATATATATATATATATATATATATAACTATGAATATAACATTATTTTCACTATTCATTTCTATTTTTCTTAGAGAGAGTATATTTCATACATTTCCGAACATAAATTAATGTTAAAATTCTTTTTAGTTTTGTATAGTTAAAATCCACACTAATGCGACAAATATAGTACCGGAATAGTTTGCTTTGTGGTTCTGTGTGTCCTTGTTGCATGCATTACATAGCTACGCATCAAGCAAAAGGTACTTATGCGGATAGTTAATGTATTCTGTCTACCGTAAGACGGTATTAATTTGATTTAGACACAAATAGAGCAATTTTGAAAACCTTATGATAGAGCAACGAAAACATAATTTTCCACACGCGTCGATACACATCATACAAAATGTTAAACAAAGTTTTCGGCATTCGATCTGTGGAACTGGCTGGATGAGGGTCTTCGTATTAATAAGGACGTACATGAAGCAGTACATTTAAAAGGTCCAACACGTTGCATTGTATTCAAACTTACAACAAATATGCACTGTGAGCGAGTCATGCATGTTACAGAAGTAACCAGGCAAATATTAAATTAAACATGTGATATAATGATGTCCTGAAAACAGTATGGGTTTGAAATTCGCTAGTGTAAATTAAAAATGAAAATAAATTTCGTGTTTCTAATATATTTCTGGGAAAATTTTGTCTTCGAGTGACTGTCACTATTGCTGATTTTGTGGCGGTAACAAAATATTTAAGCTAAGTTTTTTAATAATAAAATCATTAAAATTATAACAGCAATTAGGAAGTAAACATGTTTAAAAAGGTTTTCGATTTGTGCTCCTTTACCACATATTTATTTGTGGGGGTGTGTCCGCAAATAATTTAAATTGCTTGAACCAATCTAATAAATATCGGGAGAAATTTATTTGAGATAATGTTCAATGGACCTTTGTAAATTTGGATATTGTTGTTTACCTATTCTTTAAATTATGTGCATAGAATGTAATGTATTAAAATTATAATATATTTCCATTGTTTGGTATACGTGACTATAAAATTATAAGAATATTTATTTTAGTAGGAATACAAAGAAAAACACTAAATAAGAAGATCTCTAACATACTGTGAAACATCCTATTAAAATACGAATATGATGTTCCAGGGTTTAAAATACATCAGTAAGTTTATACAGTTAAAAAAAAAAAAAAAAAAAAAAAAAAAAAAAAAAAAAAAAAAAAAAAAAAAAAAAAAAAAAAAAAAAAAAAAAAAAAAAAAAAAAAAAAAAAAAAAATTCAGAAGAAAAATTTATTTCAGAATTGCAATACAAGATAATTTGGAATTCCAAAATGGTATACATGAATGATTCAAACAAAGTGTTATTTTAAACACATGTTTACAATTAAGAACCATACAAACTAATGTCAACATACATCTCAAATTATAAATTGTTCATATAATCGATACTCTTGTTCCTAATTTCCTGGATTTTAGTGTCCTAGACGTTGGTGTCCTGGCAGTTGGTGTTCATGTTGCTTATGCCCAGGCAATTGGTGTTCATGTTGTTCGTGACTTGGCAGCCGGTGTCCTTGTTGGTGTCCTTGTTGCTGGTGTCCTTGTTGTTGGTGTCCTTGGATTTGGTGCTCATGTTGTTTGTGGCCTGGCAGTTGGTGTTCATGCTGTTCGTGACCTGGCAGATGGTGGCCTTGTTGTTGGTGTCTTGGAAGTTGGTGTTCATGTTGCTTATGGCCAGGCAATTGGTGTTCATGTTGTTCGTGACTTGGCAGTCGGTGTCCTTGTTGGTGTCCTTGTTGCTGGTGTCCTTGTTGTTGGTGTCCTTGGATTTGGTGCTCATGTTGTTTGTGGCCTAGCAGTTGGTGTTCATGCTGTTCGTGACTTGGCAGTCGGTGTCCTTGTTGCTGGTGTCCTTGTTGCTGGTGTCCTTGTTGTTGGTGTCCTTGGATTTGGTGCTCATGTTGTTTGTGGCCTGGCAGTTGGTGTTCATGCTGTTCGTGACCTGGCAGATGGTGGCCTTGTTGTTGGTGTCCTGGAAGTTGGTGTTCATGTTGCTTAAGGCCAGGCAATTGGTGTTCATGTTGTTCGTGACTTGGCAGTCGGTGTCCTTGTTGGTGGCCTTGTTGCTGATGTCCTTTCTGTTGGTGTCCTGGCAGATGGTGTTCTGGCAATTGGTGATCATGTTGTTTGTGGCCTGGAAGTTGGTGTTCTTGTTGTTGGTGTTCATGTTGTTTGTGGCCTGGCAGTTGATGTTCATGCTGTTCGTGACCCGGCAGGTGGTGTCCTTGTT
>PNEQ01134800.1:0-11359 GCA_003012365.1 Medauroidea extradentata | reverse complement strand
GAAACCATGGAGGGCAGTGCTATTGGTATTCGTCCTGTGGCTGTCGTTCGGCCGTTTCTCCACGTATCAGATGGTGAGGTGACTGCGGCTCCTTTATGGGGGACTACGAGGACGTCGTTGTTACTCCCACTTCCAGACGGCCAACGCACCAGCGATCGTCCCGTGGCGGTGGTTCGGCCATTTTTTATATCCAGGCCTCAAATTAAATTGGTGGCACTGCACAGGTTGCAGGGGGTGCAACAACTAGGGCTCCGTGGGACTTGGCACATCCCCCAAATGCAACGTTAATAGTGTTATTATATTTTGTGCATAGTGTGTATATATTATTTAATAAATGTAATTATTTAAAACTTAAAATTGTGTGTGTTGCGAGACATTATTTGCCTGTCATAAATTTTTTTAAAGAGCATCAGATGCAACAGTCCTTGTACACTTAATCAGTGATTACATAGAACACAATTACATTATACTATACAAGGTTTTTAAAAAATGAAATGAAATTACTTTGTTGATATATAATACTTGTCAAGACTTGCCAATCTCGCTGCCTGGAGGTAAGCATAATAATAATATTGGTGATAGAGGCGAGAGTCCCGCCTATGGTACATTACACATCGCCCTTAAGCACATATGTATACGGGTGGAGTAGAATCAAGTGAGTAAAAAAATGGTGTCTCAAACCCCTGGTGGTCATTCCTAGAATTAAATATATTATTTTTTGGGGGGGAAAGGGGGAAGGGGGGGTATTATTCCAAGATGGTGGATGGTATGAAAATATTTGTAGATTTTTTTAATTTTTGAAATTTTTTTTGAATTTTTGAATTTTTTTTTGAATTTTGGGAAATTTTGGAAAATTTTGAAAGTGACGTAATCCAAGATGGCGACCGGAAACAAGATGACCGCCGGAAACAAGATTGCCGCCGGAAACAAGATGGCCGCCGGAAACAAGAGGGCGGCACGAATCCTCACATCCTCAGCCGCAAGCCGCTGCTCCAGAACATACCAAACCTATCTACTGGCTTTCAACAAATATATCTTAACTTTGACTTCAGTTTTTCTGTTGTTCTACTATGCCGGCTGTACTTAAGCATTACTGACTCGATTGTATACCACACCATTAAAAAGCAATGTAGTAAAACGAAGTTTAACTCTATACACGTTTTCCTAAGTCAGTGTGTAAAAATTACCAAACAACATTCCTTAAATAAGGTGTTAGCCAACTTTATGAGAAAACACTAGCCCAGATTAATGCATTTGCTAAGCATCATTTGTTGTGCCGCAATATAATGTACAAGATTGTTGCGTCAAAAATTGTTCTTCGGAAGTTGGTTACTCGAGAAAATATTTCCTCCAGAAAGTTGGCAAAAACTGTTGTCTAGGGTCGCTATTTTATTAATTTACGCAATTTGCTTCGTGAAACCCACAATTTTAAATTGATGATTTTTATAGCTAAATTATGTATCATGCCCTTTTCAAGTTTTGAAACGTGCAATTGGCCTTGTTCTGTATTTGTGGCCTCGAAACTCTAGAATCGTATTTCCACGATATTTGGTTACGGTTCACAAGTTGTAGCGGGAAATGTACAAAAGGAAACTCGTTCGTTTATCCCAGCTGATGTACAACCCTGCAGGCTGTGCGTTAAGCGCACGGCACCGCACGGATAACTGTGCCGTTTCTACGTAGCGCAGTGCACGCGCGCGTGGAGATAGCCGGAAGACAGGTCTCTGACCTTAGGGACGTAACATTTCTCTGGCTTTCGCTACTACGTGTCTGGGCGAGCGGACGTGGCCTGAAAATGTATTAAGCCATCAGCTCGCGAACTACACTCCCTCAGCAGTGGCGACACGAAGAGGGTAAGACGCCATTGCTGGCAAGCTCGTAACTGCCGAATAAGACATTGGAGACGACAACTATACACATTTACGGTTGTAATAAAGAGTACAGAAATTACAGGGATAAGCTATAAATTAGCGTTCTGGGATGCGTGACGAAAATTTTTCGGTTCTTCGAGAAAATAAAATTATCCCATTTTGAAAACTATCCTTAGAAGGAACACATTTAAAAATAAACGTAGTTCTTTTAAAATAAAATTGTATGTAAGATTATTGAAATAAAAAAAATTATGTTTAGTGTACAAAGTAAAATAGCAAAGATAGTGAACAACCCCATCATTGGTCATTATCGCATGCACATTCAGTACATACTAAATAAAACTTGCCTAAACAAATAACGTTTTTAAAAAATTTGAATGTATTCCTTAAAGTTTGAGGATTTATTTTAAGTGTAATGTCGTTTGACGCCTAAAGCTTGTAAGAAAATATTCTAAATTATTAAGGTTCTATGATAGTACATCTGTCATCAGACTAGTGGTATAAGCCATTGATTCCTTGTCACCGAAATTAGGTAAGTATGCAATATTTCCACTTATTCTGAGGCCTGCTTGTGAATAAAAATTGGTTACAAAATTTTAACCAGAAGTACAGAAACACGAAAGAAGAGATTTAAATAAAATCTTGTACAATTGTAATTGTGGTCATAGTTAACATTGCGAGAAACTGAACACTATATTATACATTTATTAAGAGTGTATTTTTATGATGTCACAACTTTCTCTAGCAAAAGATTGTCACGAAGGTATGTAGTTGTATAATTCATTGTGTATTATTTTTTTTTCTAATAGTGTAAGTGATAACCCCAATAGTTGTATCCCATAAAAATCATTCATCTTGACAAAAGCCGTATACAAATTGTAAAATAGACTAAAAACGTCTTAATTCGGACAAGAATGGAAACAGACACTTATCCGTACGTTTTTTTTTTTTTTTTATTTCTTGAAACTTCTGCAGTTATATAACTGCACTTGAAGACTTATACTGTTTTTAGTTCCTACGTACGTATATTAGTAAAAGTTTCAAAAGTTAGTAACATTTTCCTTAGGTTGTTTATTATTTTGCTTCATAGCTGGTTTTTAAATAATGGAATATAGCTACCTACACGAGTTACTATTAAGCGATAGAAAAACTTATGCTTGCTCAAACTTACCAACATAATATTTTGGTTTCCTTAACATTGGTTCACTTACGCAAATAAATTGCAAGCCTTCAAAACAAATGACATTTGATTCTGGTTCATCGCTATAAGTTTTCCAACGAGAGAAATATTCCGTACATACTCGGAAGGTAACGGTTGAAATTAGTTTTTTTTAAACATTACGAATTTTATTTAATATTTCTACCATATATAGTCGCTAACGGTTGAAATTAGTTTTTTTAAACATTACGAATTTTATTTTATATTTATACCATGTATATATGTATATGTATATATATTATTTTTTTTTTTCATTTTTAGATGTAGTTGTGATTAAATTTGGCTCGCATTAACTTTTTCTAGCACATTTTATGGTATAATGGCTTGTCAAATTTTAAACCTGCATGCCATGGTTTTAAGTACGACACTAAAGCCAACTAACTGAAATATCTGATATAATTCAATCCGAATAACAATGTTGCATGCAACAAGATCTGCTAAACAAAAAAATAATAAATACTTTTTTTTAAATTTGTTTTATATTGTTTATCGCTCAAGACAAAATTCTTGTGTACGTGAATTTGCGTGCGTGTATATTATATATATAAATAAATAAATATATATATATATATATATATATATATATATATATATATATATATATATATATATATATATATATACACGCACGCAAACCCACATACACAATAATATATTATATATAATACATGTTTTGTGATAAACCTTATTGGCAACCAACCATGTTTCTTCAATTATTTCCACAAGTGAATTGAATAGTTTGCAAAAAAACTTTTACAATTAATAATTATATTCTTGGAAAAACCCATTGTTGTTAAGTAGTAATTAGAGCTGAAGAAATTATTTTCTTAAAGTAAGAAGATAAAAGTGTCTGTAGAAATGAGACAGACAACTGTGGGGGGAGGTGGTTTAAGGACCCTGCCCTGTTGTTTTAAGACGTCGACGTAGCGGTGATGACTATATCACCCGGTGAAACGACTGGCGAGCGTGACGGTTAACACAGGGCGTGATGGCTCTTGCAGCATCACTCTGCAGGGGTAGTAAATCTCGTGCTTCGGACGCTACGGGATGCGAGGTAAAAGCTTCCTTCCCGAGACAACAAGCTTCCTCCTCCTTTACAGTAAATGCCCTGTCGCGGTACTGAGAGTAAACACCTATCCTCTCTGCAACCACTGCTTCCTACTCCAGACAGAGGCTTGCTGGTTGAAAGCTGGCACTTCCTGCATGTGATGTCGGCTCGTCTAACCCACGTGACTATCACTCGCGTTATGAACGGCAGGGCAACACGCTACTTACCACGCTGACGAGTACACGCTCTCAAGAATGTCGTTAATATCTTCACGTGCACTGGAAGACACGTAAGGGCGTGGCTTCACAGAAGAAACTCTACTGTGGTGGCCACAGAGTGATTTATCTAAAAAATGTTTCTAGTTGTTGCATAATGTTTCATAGTCACTGGCAAACTCTAGTGTCAGATGCGAAATTGTTTTTGGCACTATGAAAACATTTTTGAGGTCCATTACGACGAAATATTTTGTGGTAGTCACATAGGTTTTTTTTTTTTTTTACCCCGCCAGGGCTTGTAAGACAGTGCTGTGTTTCTGCTAAACAACTTTGTAAAATATAATAAATAACAGTCAGCAACTTCGAGGCGAGTAAATTCAACATTTTTTTGAACAAAATGTGATGTAGTATTTTATTAATTAGGTATATTACTAAGGTGTTCGAGATGTTTTGTTTGTTTTATTTTGTAGAGGAGTGGGTTAACAATTTCAAAAATATGTTTATAAATAACGCGCTAGACTGTCAAAGTATGTAAACGGATGTCGTTCCCAAGGTACTTACTGGTGTCAAATTTTAACAACGGTACAGAGAACGCAGCTTAATAAAATCGAACGAATCGTCTAGGTTCTTGAGATGTTAGCTGTGCGCTGCAATGTAATTACATAACGTACTGTATGTGGGTGTAAAACGCGAGCTTGATGAAGGCTTAGTATTACAGTGACTGATATCGGAAATTGCACATCGCAATAAGGACTCTGCCTACCTCAGAGCTCCGGCGGCAGCAAGGATAGGGCGCTACAGGTGAAATTATATTCCTAAATATTCAGTCACTTTCAAACCTACATACATGCCACCAATGACTTTTTTGTTCAGTACGATACGACCCACACTGCTACGGAATCTTTTAGCAATTTATATCAATACCCGGAAAACTATGAGCAAATAAGTGTTTTTCTGCCGATTAAACACTCGAAACCCTGTATTCATAAAATTCTTTTCACATTTTCGTTTACGTAGCAGTATTCTCCTCTTCTCGGTGCAGAAAATGGTTTCTATCAGAAAGCGATATCTCAAAGGGTGACTGAGTTACACGGAATTTAGTTTAAAATGTAAAACCCTATCCTTGCTGCCGTCGCGCTCCGAGGTAGGCAGAAGCCTTAACCGACACCAACTTAGGGACTTATGTGCAAAATGCTGAATTGCAGTGGCATTGACAGAGGCCGGATATTATTACCTAAGATGACATTTGAGCTCACCTTTATAAAATTTTGGATGGGCATTTGAAAGATAAATCGCAAAATATTCTGTAATCTTACCAGATATAGTCTATCACTTCTGTAGCATCTTAACTCACGCGACTCGCAGATTGTCTTTCCTTGCGATTTATACCTCAGCTTCATTAACAGGACCTGAAATGTGACAACTAGTCAAGAAACACTTAAACTCCAAGAGTCCTATCACTTTGTGTCAGGCAAGAGGTATGTGTGCTTTATATTTAGTCGGAAGCGAGGTTATTAGAGACGCTCTCCAAAAACGTGGTAAAAAAAGTTAACAGGAACAAGGTGAGGAATCAGCCATGGAATTTGTCAA
Organism: Medauroidea extradentata; assembly: GCA_003012365.1. Taxonomy (NCBI): domain Eukaryota; kingdom Metazoa; phylum Arthropoda; class Insecta; order Phasmatodea; family Phasmatidae; genus Medauroidea; species Medauroidea extradentata. The sequence goes on along the minus strand of PNEQ01134800.1, from coordinate 5,416 downwards.
GGTACTGTCCAGTCATTCACCTGGAGCTTTATCGATAAAACTGCGGAAAACCGAAATCAAGATGGCTGGATCTGGGAATCGAACCCGTATACTCCGAGTACGAGTACAAAGTGTTACTACTTTGTTATCGTGCCCGGTCAGGTTGCATTTGAATTTCTATGATTTTGCAGAAAAAAATGACACGTTATCGGAGTATGCAGACCAAGCACTCCCTACAAACAACACTGGTATCATTTTTTGTGCACAACTTTTTGAGTTGCAAGCTGCTGTATTTGCCTGCTGACTATGGAATCTATAGTATTTATTACATTTTCAGACTCCTTTCTGATTCGCAATGACCGGATATTTGAAATAACTGTGAAATGGGAGTGCATGACTAGATTTAGTTGTTTGAACATACTCCATTAAGAAATAATTGACTGTCGAAAGAAAACTAAAAATAAGTCAAAAAATACATAAATAAGCAAAGTTTAGTTTAGTCAACGGGATACACACACAACATAACATTCCAAAATTGGAATCGGGTCAAATAAAACAAGGATCAAACAGAAAATAAATAAAAATAAATAAAAACAACTAAGTTAACATGCGACACAACGATCAGACAAAATAAATACACAGTAGATATCAGACACGAACAGAAATACAACAAACGACACATTTAACTCATCGTTGTGTCGTTTGGGCGTTTGGTCGTTTGTTGTATTTCTGTTCGTGTCTGATGTATACTGTGTTTTTGTCTCATCGTTGTGTCACATGTTAACTTAGGTATTTCGTTTTATTTATTATCTGTTAGTTTCTTGTTTTATATGACCCGATTTCAATTTTGGAATGTTATGTTGGATATGTATCCTGTTGACTAAAGCGTACTATGCTTATTTATGCTTTTTGTCTTATTTTTAGTTTTCTTTTGAGAGTCGCAATGGAGTTTGTCCAAACAACTAAAGCTAGTCTTGCAATGACATGTTCGACAAAATCCTTTCGTACAGCTGTCGACCACACGTCTTTACGTTAATTGAACCATTTAATTATTTTAAAGCTTGATTGATTCGCGATAGTATGAGTACTATTGAAGGACATTTTGTCTCGAATAATGAATAAAACAATATTTTTTGTTGTAAACTGAAACGTTGACTTTAGGGTGTCATATAATCTTTGTACTTTTGTTGTTAGTTGCATTGCTTTTTATACTAAAAAGTGGCAGAGATGTGTAAATTACCTGAAAGTAAAATAGTGACCAGGGTTATAAAATAGGCTATTTTACCCTAATTACCTATAGACCCACGAAGAGGTTGTCAACTATTTAGTTAAAATTATAAATTTTTATAGTAAATGGATTTCGTAAAATACTGGCAAAGTATCTTCGTATAAACATTATATTATACGAAAAGATACGTATAATTTGACTGCATTGAAAATTGGACTTATTTCATCTCTATTATATGAATAATCTGAAATTATTTAACTAACCTTGCTATTTTGTAAAAAAAATATGTCATATTTAAAATGCAATGTGCGTAGAGAAAGATAAGGTTACTAGTTATTTCTCTATTAATGCATTTTCAAAAAAATCGTGCAGAATTTCGAGTCTGTAAGAAATTAAGAAAAATTCAGCAGGATAAATGACGCAGACTCTTAAGATAAGTTGACACCTCGCGTGGATCTTCCTGAAATTCCGTCTAGTTATGTGGTTTTAAACTAATTAAAATAGTTTACAAAAACGTGTAAGAACAAAGTGCAATCCAGTCAGAATTAGTATGAAGTTTTTACACTGTCGTGTGACCGGGCATTAGTTACTCAACTGACAACGAAATTTACATTTCGATTAATTTTTACTTCGCCAAATTTCTGTATTTAGTTTTCATTGCACCATACTGGTTCAATTGAAAAATCGGAAATTATGTTTTTAAAGGAACCCTATTATTTGATGCTGGCAGTAATTTATTTGTAGAAACATATTTTAACGAGAAATGTTATATTTCGACAATTATAGTGATATTTTATTTTGCTTGTGTAATTTAAATGACGCTACTGTGACACAGTACTGTTTACCACCTTAAACATACCATGTCTTTTTTGCATGGTTTAGAGTATGTAAGCTGACATGCCTTAATCATTTTCTTTGTACGGTTTTCTTACGCTGTCAGTATATTATCGCTGTCATTTGAACATTTACTAAGCGATTACTTTGCTCAGCGAATATGAGACATTGACTTTACATAGTTAAATTACATTTTTCAGCGGTAATGAAAGTTCACACGCTTGCCTAGGTGCAATGATCGTATCTACACATTTATAACTAAAAAGAATCTGGTTTCTTTGTTCGACAGTAATTTTGTTCTTTTCTTTAAGGAGCAATATGGCTCTGTTCTTTCTGGTCAAGAAATTTGTTGGGAGATTCTTAGCCGGTGTGTGAATTTTTCGCCATGTTTTGCAATCACGGTTCACAACCACCGTCTTAAATTACCTTGACCTTACGTCTTGACATTGACCTTTGACCTTTAAGGCCATGATCTTATATTTATTTCAAACAATTGCAAATAACTTAGCAACTTTTCAACGAAATGCTTTGAGAAATTTGAGACTGTGTATAGTCATGCAATAGACAATTTTGCCAGAGCTTTTTTTTTTTTAATAATTTACAATTGGCTTGCAAAAATAACTTTTCTTTATTTTGCTTTTATTTTGACAACAAAATACGTGATAATTCAGGGCCAAAGATCTAAAAATTCGTTCGGTGTATTTCAACCGAAAATTGCAGACACAAACGATGATATATAAGTGTTAAAACTGCAGGAATGAGTATTTTATGTATGTATTAATTTGAGTTAAAAAATAATATTTTCGAAACCTCTGTAAAATTAAAGAGCGAGGCCTCAGGAGTCTCGAAAACTCTCTACAATTTATAACAATTTCTAAACTTTTGAAAATTTAAAAAAATCTGAATAAATTAAAAATAAAGGAAACGCTTGCCATCATCGTGTGTGTCGCTTCGACCAGAAATCTTGGCCTCCTCAATACTGATATTTTAGAATGCTAACTGTTAATGCTACTAGAGGCTTCCATCTTGGATTTTGCAGTTGTTTTACATGCATTGCTTAAAATTAAAACGTTGATAGAAATTAGTGTTGGAGGAAGTAGTATCTTTGCTTTGGTGACTTACGCCTGCTGGACGCTGTGAAATAAAACTTTACTTTCTCTCTGTCTTTCTGAATGTCTAGCATGGCTGTCCGTCATAAGTCTAGCCGACGTGGTTATGTGGCTGCCCAAACTAATTGTAGTCTGTTGTGAGGGGCACAGCTAGTTAGTAGTATCTGAGTGAGCGCATGTTTAAGAAAAAGTCCCCAAAGTACTATTAGCCAGCTTAAACTAAATAAGTGGTTTGCTAATGAAGACCTGTTGCCTACGACATGGACGTAAGTAAGAAACTTTTTTTTTTATTACAAACTGTCAGAAAATCAGTACAGCAATATTTCATCAGTATAAAAGTTTGCTTTCCCAGCGGACAATGAGAAAAAAAACTATAGTCGTGTTTTACTAGCAAAGAGAAACTTAACATTATATTGAATTAAGGAATATAAGGCCCAAGTAATAGATAAGTAAGATAAGTGGGCTTTACATCTCGTCCACAGTGAGGTCATTATAGACGGTGACACACAACTTGGTACAATGACAAGAACTGGGGGAGGAGTCCGCCATGGCCTTTGTTAAGGGCTTGGGCCCAAGTTTTTCGGCTTTCGAGAGAATTATTTGTTTAAATCCATACGAGAGTTGATATCGTAAAATTGCTTCGTAACTTTGTTGCAAATTGGTTTTAGTATGTAATGTAGTTTTTAGAGGCAAACTGTATGATGAGTATAGCTAATTTATCAAACATAAGGAAATTTCGTTAATTAACTAATTAGCAACTATTTCGCAGTCTTCTGACTCGACAAAACTAGAGTATGCAGTTTAAATCAGTCATAACGAAGTTACGAAGCGATTTGACGATATCGGCTCCCATTTATGTTTTAAAAAATAATTGTTAAATGCGAAGAAACTCGGGCCCATGCCCTTAAGGAACAATCCCAGGATTCGCCTGGAGCTATTTCTAAAAACCATGTAAAACCGAAACCAGGATGGCCGGAGCCGAGGATCGAAACCGGATCCTCACAAATACGAGTTCAGCTTGTTACCGTTGCGACACCTCGCTCGTTTCCAATTAGTAGGGGGTTGGAAGTTATAAGTGATCATTTCTAACATATTATTTATGTGTTTCCTACTAGGTCGTCGATTTCACCTTACTGCAATAACTTGTTTTAAATTAATATCTTTGCTGCATCTATCATTAATAAAAGAGTACCGTTGCGTGCAAGGATGTTTCGCTCATATTTTTTTCTTACTAACGTGAGGTTAGTGTTTTCCTTTTGTTCTCTCATCTCTCTGCACTCGTTAAACCACATATGTTACGTAAATAATGTTGATGCATTTTTTGTTTCGCTGTACCACATTGTCTCCTAGTTGTGTTTGACCAGCTAACATATGAACTGAAACCATCTAGTTTTGCGTTAATTTAATTGGCCAAGTAATATATAAAATTATATCGCTCCTGCTTCGTAAACACAGAGCATATAAAATTTTAAGTTATTACAATGTATGCTACAAAACCTAAGATAGCTACAGCTTTACATTTTTAACGATGAAAACTGTTTACGAAATATACTGCCGTTTCAGAGATAAATAAAGTTTATTTTATTTCCCGGAAGTTAATGATTTGTTAAGTGAACACCTAATAATTAAATACCTAAAAAATTTGCATTTTATTTTGGCCCCAAGCTAGAATTCCAGCAACTGTAAGTGCGTGCCATTTTCGCAATTGGCTCGTAACTAGGGACCCCTGTTTTTTCTCGAAAAGAATTTTGCCCCACTTTGTTTCAGTGCCTTACCTGCACGTCGGCAATTCTGCTTCATGGTTATTGGCAGTTTGCCTTTATGAAGTGATGTATATCATTTGACTGAGCCAATTACAATAACGTTCCTGCAACAACACACGTCTGTGATTTGTCGGTAGAACCGTAAGGCTCATGAGAGGTAAAATGTCCAATCATTGACCACGAAGCAGAACTGCAGATGTGTACGCAAGACACTGAAACAAAGTGTGGCAAATTTTTTTTTTTTCGCGAATAACAGAAGTCCCTACTCGTGACTTATTTGACACTTCCTGGAAGTGTCTTAGCCAATAGTACAGAAGAAACTAAATGCAGGTCCATATACCTAGGGCCACGATTTTGTCGCGAATAACAGAAGTCCCTACTCGTGACTTATTTGACACTTCCTGGAAGTGTCTTAGCCAATAGTACAGAAGCAACTAAATGCAGGTCCATATACCTAGGGCCACGATTTTGTCGCGAATAACAGAAGTCCCTACTCGTGACTT
>PNEQ01134796.1:0-14938 GCA_003012365.1 Medauroidea extradentata | reverse complement strand
TCTCTCACTATCTGTCTCTATCTTTATAGTTCTCTTTTTATTAGTTACATAAGTAAGTAAATATATATATATATATAATATTTTCATTCATATTATTTTCCGAAGAACAGTATTTACCTTACACTTTTTATCAAAATCAAACACAATTTTTTTAACATGCGCCATTTACTAAAATAAGCTTTAACATATATGTCGCAAACGTAGTTGTAAAATAAGTAAGGCATATTGTGTTGTTAAATTCCTTGTTAGGTACGCACATCGAAACGTTTTGTTACTAACAGTTCTAGAGTACAATACAACTTCAAGACCCCTGCATAACAAGCTTGCAGCAATCTACGTTAAAATAGTTACACCTCAATAGATTTATTTTAATATCAGTTAATTATTCCAATCATATTAATTCTACACGATATATGTGCAAGAACACGGCTGCATGATAAACATAAATGAATTGTATCGTAATTAACACTTGCTATATGTAACATGTACCTAGCCTAATGTTTGAACAATCACAACAATTTGCAAACAATTTTCTGAATTTCTTGTAGTTATGTTTATTTAGATACTTTGTACGGTAACAAATTTATGAAAACGTTACCTTCACAATAGGTTCGAACGTGGCTTCGTTTAGTTTCACGTATATTTAAGGAAATAATTTTAGGAAGTGTGTTTCGGCAAAGTTGTGGGAATATTGTGGAACTTTGCTCCTCGGACAATTTGATTTCTCAAAACCGACTTGTATATTGCCATGTAAGTATTATCGGTTCACATTACTTGTTCAGAAATAGTGTAGTTATGTACAAAAATAGTTAACTTAATTTTTTTTTTCATTTATAAGTCACAATGCATTATTTTTCATAAGCTGGAAGCGCAAATACTTAAATTAAATAATGAAAAAATTATTTTTATTTTTCTACACATTAAAATTAATGCTTTGCTTGTATAGCAATGTAATATTACCCAGTCCAGAGTCACGTTGAGTTTGTTGACACCAGGTAATATCTGTCCTCTGCGTACTCTCACTGAAGTGATGTATGACACTTAGTTGTTGTGTTATTATGTACACGTCGTTAGCTTTAATTCATCTCATAGTATTTCTTCAGAAATAACAACTCTTACTAGACTACACCTAACCATGCCGTGTTAAAATTTGCTATGAATCATTTAGTTGTTGGATATACTGTTATAAACAAACCCAAAGAGAAAACAAAAGATCTGACAACGGCACAGAAAGCACGACCATAGAGATAGAAATAAAAACTTAAAACAGCAAAAAACTTGACAATATGTCCTACATATATTAATCTGATTACAATATTAAAGCATCGCAGAAATTCTTACTCAGTAAAACATAACTGTATTTCAATTTTTATGCTTATTAGTTTTTTGTTAAGTGCGTATAATATGTATTAAAATAGTGGAAATTGAAATTGTGTAATATTCCACACATAAACCACAAATTCAAAGTTTAGTTCAAATCACGGCCGTAGAAGAACAGGTCTGGACACTCGCCTGGATATTTGACCCCCTTGTTGTTTTGCTGTAGTTCACCAAGTTACCGAGAATATTGTGTTTTATTGGCGCTGATGTTACGGCGGTCAGACTAAACTCCGCCCACTTCCTTTCTGCTAAGGTAGACAATTTATCAAAACGTATTTTTTTATCAATTTATGAAATACTTTCTTCGCTCATAATTTTAAGAAAAGGCTCCAGCAATCTTTATTTACTTTATAAATTTTACAATGAAAAAAAAATGGGTGGAGTTTGAGTCCGACCGCCCGAAAAACAGCGCCAAAAAGTACGACATCCTCGGTAACTTAAATACATTGTTAGATAGGCGAGTGTCCAGACCTGTTCTTCTACGATCGTGGTTTAAATATATTTGCATAAACACGTCCGGGTTTACCCACTCCGGTTATCGCACACGACTTCCGGTTACATTGACACTTCGTTTAACCACTTGCTATAGTATCACAAGAAATTAACAGGAAGAGGAATTATCAGTGAAGTAGTTGGCTGGAGGCTGGGATTTGTTGATGCAATTTGTTTATTGCCAGACAGGAAAAAAATATATGGTTGAAATCAGATATTTAGAAAAGCGTTAAGTTGTCTCATCATGTTGACATTAGAATACAGACTAGGATTGCGTACAAAATCAACACACCCTAACTTTATAAAGAAATAAGTTATTTTAAAATGTTCGTTATTTATTATGGTATCTTAATATTTTTAGTTGTAATTTATAAACTAGGTTATAAATTAACTATTACAAATCTGACGCACGAATTGTTAAAAATGAAAGTTTATCTTATGTTAGGGAAGTTAAAAATATTCTTGTAACAAACCCAACCTAACCAATGTTGTTTTTGTTGCTCAATTCTCTTCCGAATATCTACAGTGAGTAGGTGATGACATGAATAAGTTGTAATGAGGTAAGTTAATTACCTACGTTGTGTATTCAACTATAATTGCTGGATATGATCTTATCTATTCTAGAACTAAAATTACAGCGATACGGTAAAAAACCAAGTAGGATAATTACAATGATGAACTTAGAACCATTTAAGTATTAATGTTAACTTTATTCTCTAACATAATATAATAAGTGAAACTAGATGTGCTTCCTTTGACAAAGAATGACGGAATGACTCATAAAAATACCTCGCCACGACAATATATGACATCGTTTTAACCAGTTTTTAATATTGCGGTAAATTAAATTCTTCAGAAAGGTAAAAAAAAAGTTATCAGGGTCAAAAAAGATCATAAAACACAAATTTAGCGCTCGGCTCTAAAGGTTACGTTACCATCTCATACCCCTGAGTAAGTTTCAATTATATAATTAAGTATCATAATACGTTTCTTCATTAACATGGACGTGAATAAGATGGCAATTCTTAGGAAATTGTTTAATGAACAAGGCAATTTAATATTTCAGCAACCAATCGACTCACACACCACACACATTACTTTATCTAATATTGGCATGTCTGAAAAAGTTTAGAAATAAAATAACTAAATGGAAAAGACACAATGTAGCACAGTTAAAAAGTTCGGCGTCAGTTTTAAATAGTAATCCCACGGTGGCGTCCAGCTCACTCAAAACTAAGTTAGCTAATTTAAAATGGCCTCTTATTAAACTGGTTGTACTTGAGAGTTGAGTTAAGCTATTGCTCTCCCCCCTGAGCGGTATATCACTTAATATAAAGGCAGATTATGTCTAGGGTATTCCACGCAATATGTCGAGATATCTTGCTTCGTCGGAGTGAGAAAAACGAATATTTAAGCGACTAGTTTTGAAAAACCCGCATCTCTGTTGCGACCTAAGAGATCACAAATTTCGGCGCTATGAGAAACGTATTAAACACACTGCCATCAAATGTTCCGAAAATATCGAGGAGTACCTAAATCAATGTGATAAGTACAATATAATAATTTTGTTGTGAAGGAGGTAGTATAAAAATAATTACTTATAATGTTAAATGGCACATTGAACTTATATCAAAAAATAATTTCAATGCTATGCAATTATAATCAGTATAACATGAAAAGCATTAACATATATTGAAAAATGTATGTGTATGATAATTGCAGATCAAATATTCTGTAATTCTGTTACATTTTTCTAAAACATACAATATTAACATAAAACGGAGTTGTGGTAAATAAACAGAATATTGACAAAGCATACAGTGTCGCTTATCATCCAAGTATCATTTTACGTCGTAGAATACTAATAACAAAGCACATTTATAATCACCATGCTTGTTCGTAGGAAAATGTACATTTAATTAACAACACTGCATTGAATTAGAAAAGTAGCGTGACCACAATGTACGCTCCTACCCACAACTGTCTGCGAGTATTTGTACGCAGATTATGCGAGGCAAGTGTACACTATTATTTTACATTTCAGCTATAGTGCTAATATTACGACTAGTTAGTTATGTTAGGCTCTGTTTATTTTATTCGAGGTGAGAAGTAATGGTACTTTATTGTTTTTAGATACAAAATAGTTTTATTTTTGTCTTCCGATGCTATATCCAAGCCAACTGAATTGCATATGAATAGTTTTATTCACAAGATAAATATTTTACTCGTACCGACATCAACTAAACATTGTTCAAACATAACGTAAGTAATACAACACGACATATGCGTCAATGTGAAAATTCTACGAAAATATTCATAACAAAACAAATTCAATAGACGCATAGCATTATAGATGGGAAGAAACTTCTTCGACAAACAAATATTCCCGAAACGTAACACATTCATAGTATTATTAAGGTGGATGAATCGTCCTTCCAAACAATCTTACTTCTTGGATATGCGAATATTCTGATTATTAATTAAACTATTGTTACACATAGTTGCACGACACAAGATTAAAGAAGGGCTATATACAATTGAAACTGCTTAAAGTTTTCAGATAGATTTGAAACGATAACGTCCTTGGAAATAACGCACAACTCGCTATTCATCACACCCACGTATCACGTATTTCTTAAGTCTCAACATGTGCTTCATATGAAACTAAATAATACATCTATCGCCTATACTAAATATAAAATTTGCATACTCGCTTATTCAACGCAACACTCGACTCGTGACTGGAAACAGTTTAAAATTTACTATTATGTAATTTATTTTAGCCTCCCCATACAAACAACAAACAATTAGTAGTTAACAAATGTTTATGGAAAGTGATTTCATTACGACTGGAAAACTAATAGCACCGCATTCTTGCTAGTTTCGTTACCAACACACACAGCATATAACTATACTTGACGGTCGTACTTGGACTACGTAACTGCCGGCCAAATAACAGCGGGAGAACACGTGTGTTTATTTTACCGCAGGTTGGCAAACTTGCGGCTACCAAACTGCCCTACTTGGCTGAAACTGGTTGAAACAACCTTAAATTCAGGCCTTCTATGTTTTATAAAAATTAAATGTTTAGATCCGTAAAACCTCTCTTTTTAATACCAAAACTGAGGAGGCAGTTTAAAGGATTGGCTTAATTCAGTATAGCCTTAGTTATGCATACATTCGTTGATCATATAAATTACTTATGACAACAGCTAGTGTCTAGGTGAGAGGCCCTTTAACAACCAGGTCCTAAGAGCCGATGAGGTAGAAATGAAGTGAAAAAACTACACAAATCCATGACCGTGGCAGGATTCGAACCCAGGACCTCTCGCGCTGTAGACCGGTACCTAACCGACTACGCTACCGAGGCCGGCAGAGCCAGTGTCGAAAATTGAAGTAGACTCACATTGACATATCTCAGCTCAAACCCATGGGTTGGACTTATGATCTCAGATCACAAACGTAATCCTACGATTTACGCCAGATTTTATTGCATGTGCATGTCCTTATAGCATTTTCTCAAGAAGACACATAATCTGAGAATGGAATAAGAAATAGCTAGTATCTACATTCAAAAATATCATTAATAAATAATAAATAATATTCTTAATATTTCTTAAATTCTATTTACATAACTAAAACTATTTTATTTGTACAATAAATCAGTTTTCCATACAGGCAAAAAAAAACTACTTTTAAATTAATGAAATAATTACATTAAAATATTCGTGTACTATGTGACAGCAGATGTTACCACATGTACAGTTTCTACGGTTGTACCTTGGTACACGTGTGCACATTGAAGAGAGGATATATCTCACTGGCTTGGTAGTCACGTGACTTGCAGCTAGAGGCCAGTGTGATGTAGAAAACATTGTGTTTGTTATAACTTTACTGCGAGCAACAACGCCGCACTAGCAAGACATTTCTGGTCTACAATGCTCATGTACTTTACGAAAAGTAAAGTAGGCTAAGATATACATTTCTTGTAACAAATAACTGCAACTTTATAACTTTTAAAGCTCCTCTACTTTAACTATCATCGAATCCAGCGTAAATTGTGAGATTACTTTCGTGTTTTGAGTTTCAATTCCAACAACAGAAAAAAAACAATATAACCTGGCTCACATCAGCGCATAATGTAAGGCTTTCAGTTGAAAACCAACTTAATAAACAGGCATAAATATTGATGTATAAATTTTATTTGCTTTTTTTATGATAAAACTTAACGAACGAAATATCTTCTGGAAACTTACCTGACACTAGTGACAGACACCAGAAAGGGCACACATTGATTCTATCGTCAGAAAATTTTGTATTTTATTATTTTTAATGCAAGAAAATGTTACAAAAAACAAGCTTTAAATTTTACGCGCTTGTATGAAAAGTTTTCTTGATATGTAAGGGAAAAAGTAAAAATAATACGAATGTGGTTTAAACTGTCGGGTTTCATAGCGTCTATAATAGAACAAGACAGAACTGACAAAAAAAAGTACGTAAAGAAGCAAGGCTTACAAACTAGTTTCGACAAAAGTATCAATATTACCTGCTTTTGAACGTTTAAAAAACATTCCGTAACGACATATTCTCAAAAATACTTGTTCAAAGTACGAACCTTTGTGTATCATAGCAAAAGTTATTTTGTCTGAAATAATTCTAATTCTTGTCATCATCATCATTATTCCACCTATATATGTGCAAATATACAGTGTTCACAAAATTAATACGATAGTGTTCTTCCTTTCGCATGTAATTACTTAATCATATTAATTCAGCCTATCTCAACATGTGTTTAAACTCTACTTAAAAAAAACTGAATGAGTTTCTATAATCTGTATATCAGTAAGTATGCGTAGAGGCTTCTTTTCCATAACATATTATCAAGTCATTTCTGTAACATGCAACAAACTGCGATACAGATTTAACACAAATATATTACGACGTTGGTGTAAGAAGTGAGCTTTTACTCGACAGCCAAGTTAATGCCACTATCATCAAGCTTATGGTTAAGTGGAAGGAAACAGTAGTTCTTGTTTATGAAGTACTTGTTATGTTGGAATCTATGCCGATCTACACACGTCGCTCGAAATTCTAAACATAACGTACAAGCAGCGTGAAAATGACACTTGAAACAACTGAACAACGATACTGGGACAGTGTTCTGTTGCCGTATTCCGTTTAATATATTCCAGTTACTTTACAAATAACGTAACATGCAACACGCTGTTGGTAAACATTATCATAACAGTGTTTGTTGATCTCTGTATAAACTGACCGGAACTGTTAAAAACAATTACTATTTTCAATTATGATAATCCAAACATAAACATTTAAATAAATATGTCCCAGGCTTTAAAGTGTCATTGTACTAATTGTAAAATATGCATGGTTATCTTACCTCCGTAAATAAATATAATTTTGTACTTTACGACTATTTTATCAATATTTTTTGTGACTATAAGATAGCAAGGTTCATAATATCATGTACAGAATTATTTACAAGTTAAATTTACATGTAACGCAGGTCTTGTACGCAAACTTTGGCAGTGGGTATTAAGTTGCAAAGTAGATCAGTAAACTAAACATTAAATACATTATGTATCTCCTGAAATGTGGATGATAATCCATCCATGAAAATGTTTATAGTTATGTTAAAATTAATTAGTAGCAAAATATTATGAAAATACATTTTACAGTAAGATTTTCATAAGAAATATTCTCACTATTGGTTGCCAACATGTAACTATAATGAATAATGTGAACGGCAGTTCAGTAAAATTTTACTAAACGAAGCTGGTTATTATGTTAAAGAAATAATACTAATGATTTATTACACGTAAAAATTAGCAATATTTAGTTACAAAGGATAAAGATACCAACACCTTTCTATTATTCTGTTCCTATGCGTACAATTTTCAAACTTTCCTGTTATACGTTGAACGATAAAAATTGTACTACATTTATTATGTTCCTAAATTTTTTACACAAAACAAAAATAGCAACAAAAATATATTTATTTTTCTGTGTATTAAAATTAATGTTTGGCTTGTATAGCAATATAATATTACCTAGTCCAGAGTGACGTTGTGTTTGTAGAAACCAGGTAATATCGGTCCTCGCCGTACTCTCACTGCAGTGATGTATGACAGTTGGTGTGTTATTATGTATTCGTCGTTATCTTTATTTCATCTCATAGTATTATTCAGAAATTACGACTCTTACTAGATTATACCTGTTCATTCCCTGTTAAAATCTGCTGTGAATTAGGATTTAATATTACTAAATAAATAAAACAGCCTTCGTTTATTATCAACAAACCCAATGAGAAAACACACGTGCAGAAGACGTCATAGATTGTTAGAAAAATCTTGCATGTACTATTTTCCTCTATGTAATATCTTTATTACATTCCGATTATAATATTAAAAGTTATAAAAGAACTCGACTGTTACGTTGAAATTATGCTACTCGACTAAATTGAACCAACAAAATAATACTGGTATGAAGTTTCTAGTGTACAAAATGTTTTTCTTATGCTAAACGACGATATAAGCTGACGTAATTAAGTGTCAAGAGCATGTTTTGAAGTACATTGTTCAAATATTTTTGTAGCAATTAAATTTCTTACTATCTGAAAATATTTTACTTTGTATAGCTTGTATATGATTTTAATAAGTGATTTAAGCATCTACTACACAGTGCCCGTTATTCGATACACTATATTACGAAAAAGTAATGTAACGTTTGTAAATTCAAAATTTGTCGTAGATATTTATGTGATGTAATTTGAAAGCTATAATTTCAATTTTATTTATTACTTGAAAGTTTGTTTAAAAAAATTACTTATTTCATAGCTTCATTTCAGATCACAGTGATATGTAAACATTTCTCTTTGGTTGAGGTAATCTATGATTGTATATTGGTTGGAAGTTTCGGAGAAGTAGTAAATTAAAAATACCTAAAAAAATATATATATATATATATGTTGTGAAATATTGAATTCTCGATTATAAAGTAGTAAAATGGCATATAAGCTGGAAGAGAAGCTGTAAACATCTAATTTATAATTTTATAATTGATGTGAGATAAGTACCTTTTATTCTAAATGATTTATTGTGTTTCATCAGCAAGCAGATAACTTTTATTTAATTTTTCTCATTTTTTTTTTAATCTATGTTTTCAAAATTTTACCCGATACACCTAAGTTAAAATGAAGAGAAACTCATTAGCTCTACTAAAATTATATAACAGCTAGACCGTGGCATTTAACATGAACCTTATTTGTATAAACATCCAGAAATGTTACAGTAATATTAATACAATTAAATGCTTCCTCTTTATATTTGTGAAAATGTTGGTTATCACTGATTATAAACTTTAGGAAATTAAACAAGTTGTAGAATTACGCATGTAAAAACCCTAAGACCACGGCCATAGACGAACATGTCTGGACGCTGGAGTTGAAAATTAACCCTGTTACGACTGATTGGCGCCACTGTCACTCTGGGGTTGTTTTAACATTGCGTAAATGAGACTACAAGGAGCAAACTCGTGTCGGAGCTGCTAGGAGAACTGCTAGTATGACGCTATACTGCAATGTTAAAACAACACTGCACTGCTAGTGGCACTTTCAGTCATAGAGGGGTCAACTCAATAGCATTGTTAGATAAGTTAGTGTCCAGACCAGTACTTCTACGACCGTGCCTATATAGCTCGGTGTAACTAAACTATTATTTTAAAAATATTTATCTACAATACTTGCGAAAAATGTGTTGATTTCTCTAAGTAAAGTTTAATAACCAAGAAATTATAAAGAAGTATAATAGCGTTACAGATTGTTGATCATGATTTTTCAAAGTATAAAAAAAGTTAGTATTTACCTTAAGACCAACATTAATATTTGAGCAGTTGTTATTAGATGGGAATAATGTTTCAGGTGTAATTAAATGTAACTATATAACACAGACACTCTGTTTAAAATTCGGGGCTTACATTTTCGATTAGTTAAGTATTAATAATTTAGTATGTTACTTCATGAATGATACAAACATATTGACTGTTACAGTTGAAAATTATGTGTCACGTGAAATTAAACGCAAGTATATATACATCATAGACGATCAGCACAAAATTATTTTTGATTATCAATAAAATGTGTTGATAACATTTCAGCAATACACTAATAACTGCCACAGTATTATTATATACACAACTATAAAAGGAGAAGCTAATATAGATGCATACATACAGGCGACATACAGTCCTGGTATGAAACTAGTACATTAGCTACTATATCATTTATTGCCGTACTTATTATATTAGGAGGTTATGCAGAAGAACATATACCTGTCACGCTTCACCTAACACTTCAAGCATGGCTTGCAAGTAAATTCTTGTTTTCGTATCGCATATAAGGCGTTTAAATGCAGGAAATAATATCAACATTTGTCAATAATAACATGCAACTCTAAGTTTAAATACTATATTATTAAAATTTATTTAAGACTGTTTAACTGGAAGAACATTAAACATATAAATATTTAAGTCACTGCTAAAGTTAAGCTGTGTCAGACCGATAGTACAAATTCCGCAGCTTAATTACCTAAGCGAATTTTCGTGACATATTAACATTGCACCTGTTGTCCGATTACGTAAACCCTATACACGACTGAAATAAGTGTTTTATCAGTAAGAACAAAATAGAAAGTACGTCCTACCAACGAATTAGTCCTTGGTTCGGAACTCGAAAGAACAGTAATATTTATAACTTTTTATCACAGGTTATTATTATTGCTGAATTAAATCTCTACACTGATGACGGCAGTAAAATTACCTTTTACACTACACATTCTAGGCGGCAAGAAAGCTATTTAGCATGATAAAATTAATTTCTGTGTACAGTGTTCTACCATTTTAATCATGAAACTAACTATGTATGATCTACGTGATTTATAGGTCTACACGACGTGGACATTTTTCTGACATGAATAGTTTTCGGTTGTAATACAAATACATGTAAGCAGACGTTCGCTTTGTGGAGGCAAACATTCCGTTAAACGTCGTGACATAAATTCCATCTACAGCAGATAAATGAAAGTAACTTACATACACGTTTAAGAGTATCGTTCCTTCTACAGTAATAACGTTTGTTGCTCGGCCTCTACAATGTAAAGTCAAAACTAGCATCGACTCTATATCGTATAAAATTCTCTCACACACTCTTCCGTCATTGAAACTTTTAAAAATGTGATATTCTTGTGGCTGGAAAATAAAATTTGCTACCAGGAAGCCTACAGCACGCAGTAAAAGTAGTCGAGCCATGTCATTGTTTAAAAATTATTACTATTGCGTCTGTCTCTCACAACATTGAAACCATTACCTGCTTGTCGAGAATATAGAACCGTTGTTTGTCTTACCGCTAACATTTTTTAGTTCACCATGTAAGAAAGTCTTGACCTTGAGAGTCATGGTCAGTTGCATAGAAAATATCTTTGACAATCGATTTACAAGGCAGCAATATTTTACTTCCAATAGTTCATACTTCAGTTAAAAAAGGTTATATTACTTAATTAATCTGGACTACAAGACATACAGAGAGCCATATGCAATCCGATTAATTTTATAACGAGACAAGTACTTAAAAACTTAAACAAAAATAAAGCTGGCATTAGTTTCAGTATACTGACAGAAAAATTAACAAATGTTATTGTTATTTCCTTCCACCTACAACACTTCGGCAGCGAAAAGCTGAATCTCTGAACACTAATGTTAATACAGAATATCTGTGTCTAACTCAGTACTTGATGACATTGTACTCTTGCACAGGTAAATAAATCAAAATATTATGCAAAGAAATCTGTGAATTGAAACTAAATTAAGAATACCTGTATACCTAACAAAAGTGTTTGTTGGTAATATACCCCCGTATATAAATTAAACTTAAATTAATAAACTTTAACATAACATAGAAACACTGTGGATAAGTGTAGTAACACAAAATACTACACACTTTAACAAATTGTAAGTGGAAACACTCAGGACATGTGTATTTACATATCAGTAAATTAAGACAGATATGCACATATATGGAGGTTCGTCAGTATGTTAAATCATGAATTGATTTTAAAAGTTTGTGTACAGTTGCATTGAGGCTTGTTATGTTGGTTCAGCCTGTACTATGTTCGATATAGTTTAGATAGAAATTGTATCATTCTATCTGAAATGTGAAGGAATGCCGATGATATTACGAAGGTTCACGAAGGAGTCGCGAAGGTTCGCGAAGGTACTATGAAGGTTCGCGAAGAATTAACGAAGGTTCACGAAGGAGTCGCGAAGATTCGCGAAGGAGTCGCAAAGGTTCGCGAAGGAGTCGCGAAGGTATGCGAAGAAATCGCGAAAGTTCACGAAGAAGCCACGAAGGAGTTGACTTTAAAACAATTAATAAAAAATGTCTTTGGCAAACACTACATCTATAATTTTACAATATTTAAAATTTAAAAAAATTATCACTTTATTAGATCTAGTACAAACTATACAGTTGTGAAAGCTTTGTCTCTGTACTTTCCTGGCACAGTGCGCAGTAGCAGCGAGGTCGGATGATACAGTACACCATATAGATGTGCGAGCGAGAAACATGTGTGAGTCAGGTTGCGTCATACGTAAAGTGCCATTGTAAAGTGCTTGCTCTGCACTTCCCTTAATGTGACCAGTTGGTTCTGGATACTGCGCAGGTGCACTCGTGACTTAAAGTCACGCACATGGTGTTTGGTAATGTACCGTAGCAACCTGTAGCTTCTCTCTGACTTTGACAGTCAGACAACTACACTGTGCTTTGTGTGCATGCTTACAGCTTCTTATATTACGACAATAATTCAATAGTCATGTATTGCTAAAAAAAGATCCAGTATGAGATGTACGTCTATTTCAACGTTAGATTTTATTTTTAACTTACTACAAAATTAGTGACCACGTTTATGCTTAAAAATTTTCGTTTTAAATAATGTGTGTTCAATAAAGTATGTTAAACTCTACGCAGAATCAAATAGTGTTTAAAAACATAATCCCCCAAATATAAATAAATAAATAATTGCAATATTTAAAAAAATCATTAACTTCAGGAAAAATCAATAATTACAATGTCCAGAAATAAGAAACAAAAAATTACCATTAATAATGAATTAATGCAATATCAATACATAAATATTTCCAATATGCAGTACATATAGTATTAAATAGATTCTAATATGCAGGTGAACAAATAAAAAAAATTATTTTGACAAAAAATTTCTATTTTATACATAAAGGTAAATATGATTCAAATATCCATATATATATATATATATATATATATATATATATATATATATATATATATGAAGAAATCTCAAACTGCAATAATTTATAAATATTTCCTTTATAAATAAGAAAAAATTTTTCTAATTTTCAACATCTAGAGGAAAAAGAGATTTACAAGTGCGATGTGAAAGTGCATTTCATCAAATGAATCCAACATTAAACCTCCTGTTTCCTAACATGTCTCGGTAGTCAAGTAGTTACACGCGAGGATCGGTTTTTAGGTGACGCAAAGTTCGGCAGTTCGGGGCTCCGCAACCCGAGAAGGATTTTGTTAACTTCCACACTATAAAATTACAAATATAAGGGTGACATATCCTTATAGGATGGATGATATGTGACCCTGACATTCAGCGTGACACCACCGCTGCCTAGTATGTGACACAAGAATCAAATAATGGATTTAATCGAATATATACCGAGTGGAGAGCTAATATGACGAAGACAGCAGCGCCCATAGCAGCCAACTTGTAAACTAAAAGATGACAACTGCAGCGCCCCTAACAACAAACTTGGGAACTACAATATGGGGACGACAGCAGCGCCTCCGGTAACCAACTATGTAACCAGGGTGCCCCAGCTAACCCGAAGTAGATGGTGGCTCTCATTGTCACATGATGGACGAAATGTAGTAGGTAAACAAAATGGTGGACACATTTTCGGCATCACTGCCGCTAGTGTGACAGGAAAAGGCCTCCTGTACCTGACTCCAAAGGCTTAACAAGAAACAAACTACATATCTACATGCCGGAGAAGATGCCACTTTCCTAGCTCAGTTCCATACGGCCAGAGCTCACCATAGCCGTGCAGCCAATAGTAACGTTGACAAGGTAGTTGTATACCACTGACAGAGGGAGATAATGCTCCTTCCAATCGCGGTGGCCGCTAGTGAAAACCCACTCACCTAGCAACAGAGCGCCCACAGGTTAGCTGTAGGGACCCACCTTGCTGGGGGCGAGGTTATCCACCTCTACGAAACCTCTTCGTAGACGAGTCCAGTGAGGCAGACCAGACCAGGACCCAAGGACTCACCATGAAAGTATACTCCCAAGCAGGAGTTTGTTAAACAACTATCACTCAGAGTCCAGCGCGTGACCCGCTCAGCACAAGGCAGGGGCTTCACACAGATCCCTTGAGTACCTGGGTGCATCTGAGTTTTCACCCGAGCAGGTGTCCACGTTCCAGGGCTTCAGAACCCCTTCTCCAGATCAACATTGCTCGAGATCCGCAACGCTGGACACTTGGGCGTGCCTCGGTGGGGAAATGCAATCTGTTCGTAGGTTGCACAGCTGACTGGAGCTTCCGTACCAGCTTCTGGAGACCGGCCTAAGAGAACCCCGCCATGGATCTACCTCTTGTGCACAAGAGGGGGCCACCACTTGCCCGGTCTTCGTCCTCACTCCGTTAGCCGTAGTGCAAACACGTGCGTTACCAGCCCTGACCATGAGGAAAGATGATTGACGGTCTCAAGATGGCTGATGAACACAAGATGGCTGACGTGACGACATCCAAGATGGCTGCCGAGACATCATCGGTTAAGGTTCACCCACTCACCCACATCCTCCACCCCCTGCCTCCAGATCGGCATTTTCTATCTGCATTTATTTAAAACATAACATATTATAATTAACATCTGAATCCGTAAATCTGGTCCTATTGATACCTAAATTAAAAGTTTTTTTTGTAAAACTTCAGTTATACACACATTTGCATT
>PNEQ01134793.1:0-19213 GCA_003012365.1 Medauroidea extradentata | reverse complement strand
TTTAAAATATTTCGTTTTTATGTAATTACAAAATTAAAATTTCAGAACATACAAAAAAACATTTTAGTTACAAATTATACCATGTGATATATCAAATGAAAGCTCATTTAATAAGCTTTAAAATGAGACCTTGCACAAGTCTGTAGCTCTAATAGATTCGTAAAAAATAGCATTTGAAGTTACGACAGAGTGATTTTTAGGCTAAGCTTTTTGGAATTAAAATAAAATTCATAACTCCAAAAATGACAGTCCCAAAAATCTAAAAAAATTAATTATGTCTTATATAGTTATAAGGAACACACAACGAAAAAATGAATTGGTTATGTGATATGAAAATTTAGGGCACTGGTTGGTTTGACATGGAATGACCCATACCTGTGATAAAAGACAAAGGCACAAAAAAAGGTGAGACTGGTGTTTGATGCTTCTTGTAAGGTGTCCCACTACCTCGCTCTTAACGACTGCCCTGAGGAAGGACCAAATCTGATAGAAACGATACCTCGCCTTCTTCCTCTGTTAAGAAGAAAACCAGTTGGAGTTATATCTTATATCAGAAAGGCCTTCTTACAAAATAATCTTTGTGTGAGGGATAGGGACTTTGTACGTTTCCTATGGAAAGATGAAGAAGGACAAACGATCGCACTGCGACACACACGGGTGGTATTTGATGTTACTTCTAGCCCTTTCCTACTTGACACAGTAATTGAACACCATTTGCAAGATTGCCTAAGTGCACGAAATTCATACACTGAAGAAGTAATTATTACGCTGAAAAAATGTTTGTATGTAGATAATTGTGTTACAAGCACTGAGAGGAATGAGCTTTGTGAATTCATCGAGGAGTCAACAAATAATTTTCAGGAGGCGAAATTCGAGCTCAGAGGGTGGGAGCACACAGACCCAGCGGCTGATTTTATTGAAATAACCAATATTTTAGGTACCATGTTGCGGAGCAAAGGGTTAGATACACTCTCTGTGAACTTAACCATTTTTGAAGATTTAACACTTTTGCCTGGCAGTGTGACTAAAAGAAAATTTCTTTCAGCTGCCCATAAAATATTTGACCCCATCGGGTTTACTGTTCCTGTGACCTTGATTCCAAAAATATTAATGCAGCAATTGTGGGAAGACAATTTAAGCTGGGATGCACTAGTCTCAGAAACGGTTGAAGAGAGCTTTAGGAAGTGGACCAAATTGATTTGTTATATGAGCGGTATAGCTATACCATGGTGTATTACCAGAAGTGGAGGTAAGCTGAGCCTGCACACCTTTTGTGATGCGAGTCAGTCTGTGTATGCAACCGTCGTCTTCCTGAGGGTTGAATCATCCACCGACATCGAGGTACACCTGGTTGAGGCAAAAGCTAAGGTTGCTCTAACGAAAAGGACAACAATTCTACGGCTTGAACTATTGGCAGCAATCATCACAACCCGATTGGCTTCAAAGTCTGCAGAAGTCTTGAGAGTCGACAAGACAAATGTACATTTTTGGAGCGATTCTATAACTGTGATAAGCTGGATACAGCGAGAGGAAAATGGAAGTGTATTTGTGTTCAACAGAGGGAAAGAGATCAGGATGCTGTCCCATAAAGATTCATGGCTACACATTGCAGGGATACTGAATCCAGCAAGTCGAAGGTGTTCATCTGAAGTGTTGCTACAATCCAAATGGTGGGAGGTTCCAGAGTGGCTTAAGAACATGCGAGAAAAAATATCCTACCTGCAAGATTTAAATTATAAGATTTAATTGATTGTTGTGTTTGCATGTCATAGTAGGCCTAATGTTATATATGTTATGTTGAGTCAGGGACTCAAGGTGGGAGGATGTTGAAAACAGTGCAAATAACACGAACCAGATGAACATTTTGTGTACTTTTATAAATAAGTTGAAGTATTTCTTCTTATGTAAATTGTCTATTGAGGTTCAGTGTTCTCCCCAACAAAAATTTACAGCTGGGTGGTTCACGAGATCAGCTGGGTGCATCGTGGAGCAAGCTTGATGGTGTTGATGGGAATGTCTGTTTCTTAGCCGGGTGGCAGAGAAAACTAGCAGGGTGGGGCGCCCAGCAAAATGGGCCTGGGGAGAACACTGAGGTTGTTTAGGCCTATGTTTTTCTAAAAAGAAGGTGTTGTAAGCAACTAGTAATGAGACAAATTACAGTTTCTTTTCTTTCTTTCATTATGGCTGTTTAAGACTTGTTTCTTTTGTTTTTATATGTTACGCAACGACTGTAATTGTATTCTAATTCGTCAGGTAGACAGATTTCAACAGGGCTCTTAAGTTTGGTGGGTGATAACAAATGATTTAGAAGTGTTGTTTGGCAGATCGATGGAGGAGGGCAAGTTACCAAAGGGGTGGAAGGAAGGTCTGGTGGTGCCAGTATACAAGCAAGGAGAGGATAGGGCAAGGCCTGGTAGTTACAGACCAGTGAGTCTCACCTCGAGCACGGGTAAGATAATGGAAAGACTGGTAGTTAAATTTGTGGTAGATGTAATGGATGAGAAGAACTGGATACAAGAATTTCAGCATGGGTTCAGAAGAGGCTACTCGTGTGAGACGCAGCTGGCTGGGCTATTGGAGTATCTAGTACTATCTGTAGATGAAGGGAAGTAGGTGGATGCCTGCTTCATAGATTTTGAGAAGGCGTTTGACAAGGTGCCACATGGAATTTTAATGAGGAAAGTAAATGAGCTGCTAGATGACAGGTGGGTGGTTGACTGGATTGGTGAGTTCCTCAAGAGACGGAGCCAGAGAGTGAGAGTGGGGGACTCCTTTTCAAAAGAAGGAGCTGTAACATCAGGGGTGCCACAAGGAAGTGTTCTGGGCCCTTTGTTGTTTACTATAATGGTAAATGACGTGGGAGTGGGTGGCAGGATGAGACTGTTCGCGGACGACTGTGTACTGTATTCAGAGGTGGGTGAGAAAAACAACTTGCAGGCAGACATTAATCGGGTACTGGAATGGATGGAAACCAATAAAATGAAGATTAATGTAAAAAAAAAACAAAGATAGTAAGATTCACTAAAAAGAGGGTAAAGAGCAGGCAGACATACAGATGAGGAGAGCAGGAGATAGGGGAGGCAGCAGGATACAAGTACTTAGGGGTGATGTTGCAGGAAGATCTTTGGTGGAGGGGACAGGTGAAGAGAGTGGTTTCTAAGGGAAGAAGGGCCCTGGGAATGCTGGGAAGAGTCCTGAACGGGGTCAATGGTGGAGTGAAGGAGAAGGCATACACCTCAACGGTACACTTGATGCTGGAATATGCGGCGACAGTGGAATCCTTACATGGAAGGGTAGGTGCAGGAACTGGAGTAGGTCCAGAGGAGGGCGACTAGGTGGATGAAGGGCATGTGGAGAAGGCAAGGGCAGGAGGGAGAGGATGAAGGTAATTACAGACCATCAGTGATGATGAAGGAAATGAGTTGGAGTACTTTGAAGGACAGGCGAAGGGTGGAGAGGCTTGTTGGGTTGTTCAGAGTGGTGAAGGGAGAGGGAGGATGGGGAATGTTAGGTTCCCACTAAATCAGGGGTGATTACGGAGGGAGAGGGAACAACAGTCTTAAGATCCGGAGGGTGTGGAGGAGGACGGAGAGGTGTAGGCAGTCAATGATGGTAAGGTCGGTGAGGGAGTGGAATGTGCTTAGAGAGGATCTGGTGAGGGTTGACAGGGTTGGTTTATTCAGGAGAGGTCTGGAGGGAGCGTGAGACATGTGAGCTTGCCACCAGCCGAAGGCCCAACTGCAAGAGGGTATTATTATTATTATTATTATTATCATTACTTCTAGGTTAGTTTTAAGTTAGATATTAGTTTGAATGAATTACTTGTGTATATTTCATTCTACAGACCCCAAACAAAGAGCCTGGTGGCTCTGGGATGGAGTTTTTTTTTTTACGAAATTTTCATAATAGAATATAAAATATCACACAATGTCAGTCAGTATCACAAAATTTCACTTAGTAGAATATTAAATATCTCAATATGCCAAATGCTTATTGTACATAGGCCTACCTGCAATTCAGTGCTAAAAACATGCACAATAAATAAAATATTTTACCTATACATAATTTGTCAGTAGGCCTAGAAATATAGAGTTAAAATAAGTATCGTAAATAAATATGTCAGCACTGTAGGCTATATACAGGGTTATCATCCATGTGTGTTTAGAAATTCGTAAATTTAGTAATACTGTACTAACTAAATCAGTTGGGTCGTCTCATTTTAGATCACCTAATTATGTGGTCCTGCTCCAATGTCACAGATTTTGTCCATAACTTTTTTATGCATACATGGATTATTTTAGATTTCTTAGAAGAATGATGTATGAAGGAAAAATTTACAAAAATGTCAGTTTTGAAGGAAATGTTGCTATCAGGTTACCTGCTTTTGTATACTTAAAATTTCTATAAAACTCACAATTTTTATGTTATCTGGCTCATTCCTGTCGCAAATGAAAGCTAATGTTTAATTCATTGTGAATGTATACAGACATTTTCCCTCAAAAAAAGCTCTAGTGAACATGCAATACAAATTTAGGCTATTTTGCAGCTGTAAACGCTCAATACCATTAACTCAAAAAACACATATATGAAATTTATTTTTAAATACACTCTTGCTTACCTAACGTAACTGTATTTGAAAAATCAAAAGAATTTTTTTATGGGTGGTTTTTTTACTAAATAATTTTTTATTTAGTACATAACCATGCCTAAATGCAAAATGTCACTATAACAAAATAATTTTGTAATTTATTGGCAGTAGCAAATAGGCCTAATATGTAAAATGCTATTTTCCTATTTTATTGCAAATTGACTTACCAAAGTAGTTCTGTGTACAGATAATTGTACTGTAATGGGTCTTTATGCAGTCTTATAATTTATTTTATGTGTATTGTTTTTGCTACCAGATAGTCCAGTAGAGTGCTATTAGCTACTTGTAATCACTAGGTAAATTAAGAGTGGTTGAAAGCACAAGTCACTTTGTTTCAGTTCTTCGGATCAATTTGTTGCAATTTGTCTAACACAAAGGATCTTATGAGATACAGCACCTGCGTACATTCTGCTTGCAACCAGATTTTGAGAGCTGCGTGCTGACACAAGTTAGGTTTTAGCCCGAGCTGAGATCCTGTCTGAAATTACATTCACAGAGTGTATTCAATACCCGAGGTAGAACTGGTAGGCTCTTCAAAACTAGACGGTTCCAATCTAGGCTGCGGTGACCGCACTTCTCTAGGCTGCACACCAACCACTGTTGAGCTCGCCAATGGACGACTTGAAAAGAGGCGGAGCTTCAGTCAGGTGTGGGATACAATTCCTATCTCCATGGATACCGCAGTCGAATATAACCTTCATTTAGCTGTTTGGCTTCACATGTCCCGGATGAGAAATACGCCAAGAAAATTTATTACATGTTTGGAATTTGCAGTTTTTTCAGGTAAACATTAATTTTATGTATTTGCCTATCTTAACTATGAAATTGAAACTAATATTTTTTACCCTTGCGTGCAAATCTATGAATGCGCAACATTTTTGCTTTCTACAATTACCAACTAACAAATCAGCATGTTTGTAAACAGCTTTGTTTCCCACAGTACTTTTCCCCTGCGGTGACGTCAGGGGGCGTGTACCTCAAGTCGTCCATTAGCTGCCAGTCTAGTCTTTTACACCACCGGGCAAGCAAAATTCAGTGCCCTCTGGCACCGCACCTTTCTACCCCGGCGCGTCACTACCAACAACCCCAGCTAGGACCAAAACGCTCGCCTAGTGCCAAGCCACCCTTACAGATTACTCCACCGTCACACAGCTAGTCATTTTTACATTGCTTTTCACTTATATGCTGATAATAGCCTACACTGATTTTAGATACAGTCAGTTCATTCAATAGGTTTCCAGAACAGTGATTACACCATATTTAGCCTTATGACGTTAATAATTAACTAAATTCCTTGTGGATGAAGAAACAGTTCCTACCACCAGGTTACTAATTGGTTGACATCACAAGAGTCTAAAAATTCCAGAATCGACATCTGGCCAATCAGCTTAGATGTGACCATATTTGGTGAGGTTTCCTTCAGCACAGCCTCCCTTTGCCGGCGCCAGCCTGTCGGCTGGGCTAATGATCATCACTTCCTCTCAAACACAGCAATTTAAATAAACACTAATAAACTGTAACAGGTGCAAAACACAAAAATAAGTTATTTAGATAATCTTCAGAAAATTAAATACTGATTTGTTTGATACCAAACTCGATATGGCTCCTTTGAATTTAGTGTGACATTAAAATAACAGTATACTTATAATAAAATGATAATCTTCAACAACCTAAACTTCACAACTAACTCTTACAGAGGCAACTTCCGACCACATAGTACTAAAAGGAGAATAAATGCTGCAATGCACTAAATGAACAGGTTCTTATGCAGTTTTAAAACAATTGGTTAAATTCACATTTATCATCCTTAGCCTATTTAAGCAATATTCACTAAGACTAACAGTAGGCTAACTCTATTATTAGTACACCACAATAGGTAGTAACCCACGTAATAGAGGTCAGGTGCCCATCCACCTTACAGTACTCTTGTTTGTAGATTCACCAGCACACCGCACACCACTTTGTTGTATTGTGTGCCAATTTCTCAATTACATTCTGATAATCATCTTGTAGTGTATATATCCTGCCAGATGAAGATGATGAGGGAACTAGAACTTCTTTAATAAAGTTTTCTTACCGCACCCAGCAGCAGTCATCAGTAGGTGGCCAATGAAATGATGTCGAAGGGCTGCAAAGATGCATAAACTGAACTTTAGCATCTCATTTGAGTTCTGAAACTTCAAGTATTTTGCCTACCCACCACTTTTGTTCATACTTATCAGCAAAGTATATCTCTGGAAGCATATTTAACACTTCTGTGTGGTTTTTCCCATAAACTACTGCTGTAAAAGATTTTTCAGAAATAGTATCCATCAAAATTTTTTGTCTATAGGCTTGAAGTAGTGGTTTACTCTAGTACCTGGAATGGTTGTTGCATTTGTGTGTCGTCCAGCGAGAAATTCTTCAATATGCTCAATTTCTACCACAGATGTGTAACAAACGTCAATTCCTTTAATGTCTTCTGAAGCAAATTTAAATAACTCATTTGAGTTTAAAATTTTTTTGTGAACAGTTCTCTGAAGACTGGCTCTTGTAGCTATAGTCGTTTGATTGTACCACCCACTCCGTCACATGTGTTTTGCTATGGCTGGTAGTTCTCTCAATAAGTGCTGTAATAATGACATCTGGAAGGTGAGAAATGCTGTGGTGTCACGCTTAAGGCAGTCACTTATAAAGCAGAATGATTTTGACTTAGAACATCTTCACTCATGTCAAGAGTAATAAACAACGAATGGATGTGAGGTAACTTGAATGTTATACCAGTGAAAACCCTGTCCAGCATCTTGCAAAATACAAGTGTAATTTTTAGCAAAGTCAGTAATAATCAAGATATAGTTTTTACCTATGTTATTTTTTATTTGCTTTAAGTATTGACTTTGCGACTTGGCTGTGAAGTGATGTTTAGTTAAAACCACCAATTTATCAACTAGCAAATCAACTAAATCATCAGTAGACGTAGTCAGAGTTTCTAGCGATTCTCGGTCAGTGTGTATCCATTGATTGAAAACAATAATGTCTTTTGTTTCCAGAATGTCTAATTGCATAAAGTATTTACGAAGTACAGACACATCCAGACAGTTACGACACCGGTGAAGCATGCATTCTTCTGATTGAAGGTCACATACCAATTTGTGCGCAAGGTCTTGATATGGTATGTTTTTAAGCGAATACTCTGCATTATTAATTTCACATTGTGGTGATAAGTGCACACACATACGGAATGAATACTGCGACTGCTTACAGTGACACATTCTTTTGGACGCAATTCACAAAACTTTGTAAAACCAATTTTGTCATCTTTTAAATTATGTAAAATTAGTCTTTTTGTTTTCAGTTTTTTTTTTCCATATTAATTTGGTACAGACACACAAACTTCTTGTGTTGGAGGAAATTCTACTTATCTGATCATCGTAGTAAAAATCTTTCGCCTTCTTTACTATAATCTTCACTTAGACAATGACTTTTCCTTTTCGTCTACATTACCATAAACTCTATAATTCTCTAGTACATGTGTGGCTTTTTTGACCAAATATTCAGTTGTGTCAAAAAAATTCATAGTTTGTCAGTATTTGAAGTTTTTCATTGATTTCACTGGTTTTAAATTTTTCTCTTAATCTATCCATGAGGTGACTACAATAACTGTGTTATGTCTCTCATCCTGAAAGTTACTTGGTGCAATCGTTGCGGGTAACTGGCTAGTCATACGCACAATTCCACCTTTCTATACCAATTGAGCCCGTGTTACACATCGTCCATTCACACGCGCACACTCGACTCCACAGTCTAGCCAACAGTACACAACACCTCCTTCCTCCCAAGATAATCCCCCGATTGGTGGAATCAGATCCGTATCTTACCTTATATACAGAACAGCACACCTAGACCTAAAACTCACTAATCCTATCCCCACTACAACACATAATCTTTCAATTTCCCCGGCTGCCGTCTTGCTCTGCCAGAAACCCTGTGACCACTAACTGTAAGTTCCTGGGCAGCAGTGTCAGACTTATCGAAACCTCTGAAGGGAAGTAGGTCATTTCCATCCTCCTCTAACATAGCTTGCTCCTCAACTGTGTTTTCCTCCGTTGAACCATCACCACCAGGCTGAAGCAAGCACTTCTGACTCTGCTGGCTGGTTGTCGGCTACCAAGGATGCTCCACCCGAACTGCTCTTCTCTGTGTGGTTTCTCTCTTCATCCTCAGTAGTTTGCGAGGCCATACTGGACTGCAGTACGGGGCTGTTCTGTTGCCGGCAGCCTCCCGCACCCACTTTTGGCTGCACCGGGGGTGAGTCCCGCGTTCCTTTTGTCTCTCTTCGCAGGAGCTGGTCTATATGACGCCTGTGTTCCTGCCCCTCATCGTCCTCAACACCATACACATACTGCCCTTGTTGCTTAGTGATCCTTCCCGGTAACTATTTAACCTTGCCACCGTACCCCCTAAACCACACAGCCATGCCTACATGAAAATGCATGCTCTTCTTCCTTTCTGGTGGTTTTGATGGAGGTACATTATCGTGATTGGCTGATGGTTGATTCTGGTCCAGGGCTGTCCTCTGTGAATGTACCATCAGAAGTTCAGCTCAGGTCTCCTTGATCCCTATTCCTGGTGTGGTGCGCAGTGCAAACAGAACTCTGGCCAATCTGGTCTGCCAGTCCCCACTGCATACCTTCTTCAGCTTCCTTTTGACAATTTGCACCATGTGTTCTGCTTGGCCATTACTAGATGGGTGGAAAGGTGTAACGTGCACCAGCCTCATTCCGTTCCTCCTCGCAAACCCTTGCATCTCCTGGGATACAAATGCATAGCCATTGTCTGACACAATGCATTCCGGTATCCCATGCACACTAAAGATGTCTCTCAGTTCACGCACTACTGCTGCGAATGATGCAGATGGGACCATACGTACCTCTGGCCACTTGGAGAATGCATCTACTGCCAGGAGGAAAACCTTACCCTGGAAGGGTTCAAAAAAGTCTAGGTGAATTCTAGCAGAAGGCTTTGTCTCTTGCTCCCAACCGGCACTCACATTCTTTGTAGGGTTGGCCCGAAATTACTGGCAGAACGTACACCTCCCTACAAACTGGTCAATGTCACTGTCCAGCTTCGGCCACCAAATGTAGCTACGTGCGACAGCTTTTGACATTACTACCCCGTCATGGGCAGCATGTAACATGTTCAGCAGGTCCCTCCGCAAACTTGCTGGTATGACCACCCTGTTTCCCCAAAGAATGCAATCTTTGTAAATGGATAGTTCAGTCTTCTGGTTCCAGTACAGTCTCAACTCTTCCGATACCAACCTGTTAGGCCATCCTTCCCTTGTGTACCTTCTCACTATCCTCAGTATTGGATCAGCCTCAGAAAGTCGTGCAATGCTAGCAGTCTTGATAGAGGGATCTGGTAGCGCTTCCAAAATTAGAACATCCCCAACAGCTGGGATGTCAAACTCTGGCTTGTGCATTGGCAGCCGACTAAGAGCATCCGCGTGTCCAATGCTCACGCCAGACCTGTATATCAGGGTGTAGTCGAACATTGATAGCATAAACACCACCGTAATAACCTCAGAGATATCATGTCAGGAATTTGACTTGCTGGGTCGAGTAACCTCACCAGGTGTTGGTGGTCGGTGACGATCGTTAATGGCCTCGCCGTCAGGTACTGTTTGAATTTGGTCACACCAAACATGATGGCTGATGCCTCTTTGTCAAGTTATGAGTAGTTTTTTTAATGTCTGTGTAGCGTACGTGACCCGAAAGCTGTGGGTCTGTCACTGTCACGTGGCCTAGCACAGCTCCAAGGCTGTACTCTGAAGCATCGCACGCCAATATTACTGGTTCTCATGCATCGTAGTGAACCAACACAGAGTTTGACTGTAACAGTCCTTTAACTGAGCGGAATGCTCGGTCATGGGTCTCTGTCCACTCCCATTACCTCCCTTTGTCCAGCAACTGATGCAACGGTTCTGCTATACTGGCCTTACCTTGAAGAAACTTGCCATAAAAATTCAGCAACCCTAAAAATTATTGCAGTTCTTTTTTGCATGAGGGGGCAGGGACCTGCTGAATAGCCTTCACTTTGTCTGCTATTGGGTATATGCCAGACCTGTCTACCTGGTAACCCAAAAACTGAACTGATGGCACAGCAAACACACACTTAGACTCTTTTAGCCTCAGCCCAGCTGCCGCAATACAACTCAGCACCTGATGGACCCTGTGCCAGTGCTGTTCCTCATTTGAGCCTGAAATGAGAATGTCATCTGGTAAAACTGCCACTCCCTGAATTCCAGCCAGCAATGTCTCCATCAGTCTCTGGAACACAGCTGTGGCACACTTTATCCCAAATGGCAGTTGCTTTACTCGAAAGAGACCCTTCACCGTATTGACCGTCAACATGTCTGCAGTACTGTCGTCTACAGATACCTGTAAATAAGCATCAGCGAGATCCAGCTTAGTGAATATTTTTCCACCCAACAGATGAGAGAAAGCCTCATCGGTTGTTGGGAAGGGGTAAATTTCAGTTTTACTCATCCTGTTGGCGGTGCACTTGTAGTTATCACATATCCGTACCGAACCATCAGCTTTTCGCACCACAGTAATTGGGGTGGCCCATTTTGAAAACATCACTGGTTCGTAGACACCCTGTTTCACTAATCTGTCTGTTTCCTCACAAACGCTGTCTCTCAGTGCAAAAGGTACTTGGCGGCACTTCCAAATTATTGGTTTTGCATTGGGCCCTGTGTAGCGTCCCAATTCTACACTTGCAAAAATCTTGGGATACCAGCTTACTACCTCTGCCGTCATAACATTCTGCAGTGTGAAGATTCCCTCCACTGTTATGCCAAGAGGCTCCAACCAACTCCTCCCCAGGAGAGTCGGTCCCTTTCCATTCAGCCACTGACAGGGGCAATGTAGCCTGTGTAGTGTTTGTCTCCTCATGCACCTCTATAACCCTCAGTTTTTCTTGTAACCAAGTGTGCTGGAACAGCTTTGCTTCTTGCAATACAAGTTTCTCTGTCCATAACTTCTCAAACATTTCATTACTCATGATAGTGAAACCAGCTCCTGTGTCTACCTCCATATTCACTTCTCTGCCATCTAACCGGGCTGACATGCATATTGGGGGCTGAGACATTGTTGACTGTGTCTTCACATTATACAGGCTATATGTTGCTCCCTCGTCCTCGGATGAACCTAGTTTTTCACCCACTCTATAGGTCCCGGTAGTTTTCTGTTCACTCCTTGCTTCCTACGGTGTTCATGCCGTTGTCCCCCCTTCCTTTTCGCTATGCGGGCCCTTTCCAAGTGGCCTGTTTTGGAGCAAAAGTTACAAGCTCTGTTATGGTGTTTACAACTGTGTGGACTGTGTGGCCCGTTGCATCTGCAGCAAAGCCGATGTTCTGGTTGCTCTCTACTCTGTGTTGACTTGCCCTGAGTGGTTTTAAGCTTGTCTGGAAATCACTGCCTTGCAAGATGCATTTAGTTAACTGTCTCTGCCAACTCGTTCACCTCCCCTTGTAAATGACTGACATTTTTGCTGGCCTCTTCTGCTGCAACTGCCATATTCCTGACAGTCTGAAAGGTTAACATGTCCTTAGACAGCAACTTGTGCTGGAGGATCTTGTCACGCACACCACACACCAATCTGTTGTGAATCATCCTATCTAGGTCTGTAAAGTTACAGTGTGCTGACAAGCGTCGAAGCTCGGCGACATAGTCTGCAATGGACTCGCCCTCATGCTGGTCTCGCTTGTGAAACTTGTACGTTTTGACAATTTTACTCGGCTTGGGTTCTAGGTGGTTGGATAGTGCTGTGAAAATGGCAGAGATCCCTAGCTCGCTCGTTGACTTCAGTAGTAACGACGATGAGACTATGGAATGCAACTCGGTCCCGCAAACCATAAAAAATATTGCCTTCTTTTCTTCCTTATAAATTATTTTGTTTGACACAAAATAATAATATAATCGTTCCGCGTATAACTTCCAATTATCCCGGCCCGAAAAAAACTCGCAGAACGGAATGAACGATGCCATCATACATGTTATGATGCTGGTTCGTCAACTTGGATGCACACTACTCGCACTGTGAGTGTTTTCCCTCATTGCCAGATGTTATGTCCCTTATCCTGAAAGTTACGTGGTGCAATCGTTGCAGGTAACCGGCTAGTCATACGCACAATTCCATCTGTCTAAACCCGTCGAGCCCGTGTCACACATCATCCATTCGCGCGCGCACACACGACTGCACAGTCTAGCCAACAGTACACAACAAACTGCATTGTATGTTTGAATCACTGGCAGTAGGCCTATTTACAGAAGCTTCAGTGTGGAAAGCTTTACTTGTTATTTCTGTAAAAGTACCGTAGCTGATAAACGTTGAGCCTTGTTTCTTAAGTATGCACAGCTTTCCTCGTGCTTCCTTTTGGTAACTTTTACTGGAGAAGAACCAATTTGTTTACAACTTTCATTCAGTTTTTATAGGATCTGAGAAGGGGCACCTGGTTCATAGTCACTATTTGAAACACTATCACTGTTGCTTGCTGCAGACACTATTGATTTCCTACAAAGTTTTGTGCCTGGTAAATGTAAATGTTTCACAGCTGTCAATATTTTTTTGAAAATTAAACTGAAATAACTCTTAAGACCTTTGCTATCATGTATTTTATGTTTTTTAAATGGATCGTAACAAACTCTCTGACAATCTTTAAATATTGTAAGAAATTTACACCTATGCTGATAATATACTGTTGCATGCTGTGTTTCCGAGGGCGGGCTGGATGGGGCCCGTGTCGAAACACCTTGAGGGCTGGCCCATGACTCAAAGCCCGGGTGTCTCGTGGTGGGAATCCCGCCGAAACTATGTCATAGATACCTGTCCCAACTGCTCTTTAACCCTTCGAGGGCGGCCTACGTGGCTAAAATCATGTCGGAAACATGATGTAATTTCTATTTTAGACCCCTGAAATGCGGGGAAGACCCGACTGTCTGGCCTAGTATAAAAGCGCAGAATCAGCACATTTGAGGAGAGTTCGCTATTGGTCATGCTAGAGGAAGGTGCTATGGTTGTGGAGATAGACTGGTGAAGACATCTTGGTGACGTCAGTGTCTACTGTGAGGCGGCAGGCGGCTACCTTCGGAGCAGTGTCATAGTAACTGTATGTCGGTCAAAAACACATGGTACTCTTCCCAAACGTACAGTTGTATATTCCGTCCTCATCGCCAGATGTGGTGTGTTAACACAAACAACCAGTTCAATGAACAGACTCTTTATTCCGCACAAACACGACATCACTTATATCGGGACTCCAGACCCTCAGCACACAACATGGCTTCCTTCACTCGACTTTCATTCTTGTAGGAGTGCCAACACAACACAGTCACTTATTGGTTTAGAACTTATGTAATTGTTCTGATGGTTTGGACATAGTCACAGCATTTTCACAATTATATTATAGTGATTAATATCATCTTAATGCACTTGGTACTGGGCCTTGAATTAGATTCAGACTCCCATGGTAATTCAATGATATTATTGTTTTGCACATATGCTTTGATCAAGTTGCTTGACAATCATTTCAGCCAGCTTATCTTTACATTGCCTGTTTAAGTGCAGATCATGTCTTGTGAGATGGTCACCATATAGGCTGTAAACATCTATAACTGTAACAAAGGAAAATTTCATACATATGCTACTAATTGATGTGTTTGTTCTAACTATTTCTGAACTTACACAGTTACTTCTTAACGTGTCATGCTGACTGATAGGTATGTTACCAACCACTATGTTAGCATTGCTGAGATTGGGTATTTTATTATTTTATTTTATTTTCGTCTTAATTTTACATGGCGAAATTAAGGCATTCGCTTTTTCTTACATTTAACCATGATAAAGAAGCTAACAAAACAAAGATGTCCAGGAATAAAATTATATAACAAAAGAAGAAATAAAATTAAACATGATCAACTATTGTAACAAACCTTAAACCTAAGCCTACATTACATAATTATAATTACTATGAATTTTACAACTAATTATACACTTACTCAGTGTTTACATGACAAATAATGGACTGTATAAATTGATTTTTTTTTTCACCAGCTTCATAGGTAATATTTTTAATACTATTTTTACTCTACAATTTAGGGTTTATAATTATAATGGAACACAAGAGTTTTCATTCAGTTGTTGCATAGAAAGTAATAGTTTCTTATCTGATTCTTAAATACTGTTGTCGATGTTATATTCCTTAGGTCATCTGGCAACCCATTCCAGGCTTTTGATACATAAACGGTGAATGATTGAGCGTAACTTTGAGTTTTATAAACTGAAGTTGATATCATTTTCGAACAGGAGGCTCTTGTATCACGACCATGCTTTTTTTTTTACTAACTGAAATCATTTGTGTAAATATTCAGGTTTGGTATAAGAAAAGACTTCTATGCAGCAATACTAGGGAATTTGATTTTCGCCTTTCTTTTAAACACAGCCAGTTCAGTTTTTTGTAGTACGGTGTGACGCAATCTCGTCTCTTCAGATTGAAAATACGTATACTGAATGCAAGAGTTCAGAAGTACTACTTGTAACCTAGCCATCAAATTCTCATTTATATCCGTAATAAAATGTCACAGTAATTGAAATATGGATTGAGAAGTGATTGTACCAGCAACTTTTTTACGTCTTCTGTGAAAAACATTTCAGCTTTCTTAAAGCGTGTAAGGAGCCGTGAATTTTTTTTACATATATGAGTACACTGTATTGACCAGTCCATGTAAACGCCGAGGTTTTTGACATGTCTGCTAAAAGGAATAATTGAGTCACCTATCTTGATATTACCCAGACTGACACAATCAACTGACTTGGGAACTCTCGTGCTGCCAATTAAGATAGCTTGGGATTTATTTGGGTTTATGTGCTAGCCGTTTTTCCTGCACCACACACTTATCGAAGTTAGATCCTCGTTTAAGTATTCCATCGTTTCATTTAAACTGTTTACTTTTGATGATATGTAGATTTGAATGTCATCTGCATAAAGATGATATTTGCAGTGGGAAAGTGAGGTAATAATGTTGTTTATATACATTGAAAATAGTAAAGGACCAAGCACCGATCCCTGAGGAACCCCGGTTTCAACAGCAAAACATTCCGATATCTGGTCACCAACCACAACACGTTGATATCTTCCACATAAATAGGATTCAACCCACCGTAAGGAATTGCGAGAAAAATTGAAGTATTTAGCTAATTTTACGAGAAGTATGTTATGATTAACTGTGTTAAAAGCCTTTGAAAAGTCTAGAAGTGCGAGCACTGTTAACTGACATTTATCCATGGGTAGACGAATATCATCCGTAACATTCAGTAGCGCTTTAGCAGTGCCGTGATATTTTCTAAATCCTGACTGATATTCTGTTTACAAGTTGTATTTGTTAATATGGGCATGAATTTACTGAGATATTATGAACTCCAACGCTTTAGACGATGAAGGTAGGATACTGACTGGTCTAAAATCGCTAACTTTCTTGGGATGTAGTATCTTAGATAACGGGCGAATCTCTGCACTTTTCCATGCCATAGGGTAAACGGCTTGACTTAATGAAAACTTAAATAAATCCTTCAGTGTGTTAATGATATATGGTACAATATTTTTTGTACTAATATAATAGGTATGTTATCTGTTCCTTTCGCTGATGATTTTATACGCCTAATCAATTTACATACATCACCTACATTTACTTCTGCAAAACTAAATTTATTTTTACTGTTTTCAGATATTTTATTTAAAATTTTTATTGTTCGAGCTTCAGTGACTTTGTAAAGTGAGCTAGGCAGCCTTAAGAACTCACTGTTTAGCTCCTTTGCACTGAAATCGCAATGTTCTATGTTGTGACGCATTTGACCTACGCCTATGCCACGCAATTTCTTCCACTACTCTTTCGGCGAAGATCCAGATTTTTTGAAATCTAACGTGTAACTCATTTTAGCTTTCCTAATGGCACTAGTGCATAAATTGCGTAGGCGTTTATACTCTTGAAAAAAATTTTTTGCCTCCCGTTTAAATCTATTGTAGAGGAAGTTACTACTATGCATTAGTTGTTTAATGTACAAGTTCATCCAAGGTGCCAGTGGCCTGGTCAATCGATGTTTAAATAATGGAGCATGTTTATCAAGTAGGCCTAACTGATTAATTATGTTGTTAAAATTTGACAATTTTCCGTCCAAAGTTTCTGTGTTATTTATTAAGTGCCATGGTATGGCTGCTGCGTCAGCTTTCAGTTGGATTTTGTCAATGTGTTTAAAGTTACTGTATGTTACTAATTTTGGGATAAATTTAGGAACTCGCAATGAATAACATAACTGTACCATATCGTGATGTGATATTTCCGGCACTTCATACTGTCCGTGATCTATGACCTTGTTATAATTTCCTATCCAGATATGACCAATTAAAGTATGCGAATGTGCAGTATGATGTGTTGGCTCTAGTTCACATGCAGTTATATTATAAGAAGAAAACATATTCGTCAACTGAGTTGATTCATTTGAACTTTTATGCAAGTCAACATTAACATCACCCATAATAATAACATGATCATAATTCAGCATTAATAAGCTTAACTCTGCTTCAAAGGCAGCAAACTCTCTTATACGCGGTGAGTTGTACACAACGGCCAGTAGTAGCTTGTTCGCAGAAATATTTGCTTCCACTATGATATATTCAGGTATTCCACTGTTGCACTAGGGGGGCTCACTACTTCAACCTCCCACTAAACCAGAACATGTAAACACTTGGGGAGCATCTAAAGCTAGGGAAAGGCAGGAAGATCAGCGACGTGACCCGAAGGTCAGAAAATGACAACTGTTAAGGTCAAAACTGCTGTATATTATCAGAGCTCAAAGAGGTACAAGAGATACAATACATGATTATGCAACATACGTTGCCGACACTGATCAAGAGAGAAACAAATATGTTAAATTGGGCGGGACGGGAAAGATATACAATAACGAGAGCTAAACTCCTTACCGTGGGTGGTAACCAACCGAAGAAGTAGACAGGTGCAGCTTGGCCCAAGCTACAAAACACGACTGGCCGTGGGCCGGCACGAAGGAAGCGTGGAGGAGGGGAGGGGAAGGTGCGCACGCAGCGCGGAGCATGAACGGGGTGGGGAGGGAGGGGAGGCGCTGGCGGGAGGCTTCGAACTGGGCGGTCGACACTTAGTCCACAAAATGGCGTCCAGCCTGGATGGTTGGACCACATGGCACACCACAGTAACAGCTGTCTGAACTGGCAATGATCTTATATGTTATATCATCGCCTATGAACATGCAAACTCCGCCGCCACCCTTCTTAGTTTGAGCGTTCCGTACAGATGTATAACCCGTCATTTCAACTAGGCTTGAAGAAATGTAGGGCT
Organism: Medauroidea extradentata; assembly: GCA_003012365.1. Lineage (NCBI taxonomy): Eukaryota > Metazoa > Arthropoda > Insecta > Phasmatodea > Phasmatidae > Medauroidea > Medauroidea extradentata. The sequence goes on along the minus strand of PNEQ01134793.1, from coordinate 1,156 downwards.
TAGCCATGTTTCGGACACAAGAATGGTATGTAGCGAATGAGGAGAAAACACATTTTTAAACTCCGTATAGTGGTTAGACAAGGCCTGTGTGTTCACGTGGGTGACCTTGAATGCCCGAGGATGTTTCGACAATAGCGACCGTAATGGTACCCACTGAGACACAGGGTGTAGGATCGTCAGGGGTGTACAGTCTAATACATCGGGCAAGATTGCGTGTAGCTGGCTGGAAAGGGCTGATATTGGGCTCGCTAACATTACATTATGATCAGACACAGACATAAAATACAGAGGGAAAAACTATGCACATGCAGACTGCCGCTGAAAATTCTTGTGTTCCAGACAGTGGTAAGTGAAAACCATACATATTGCAATATCAATGACATTCTAAGGATTAAGCTCTAGAAAGAGTATGTTTATGTAGTAAAAAAAGAAATTAATTATGTTACCTATCTCAAAATTTAAGGAAAATTAAATTTACATTGAATGAGTATTAAATATCATAGGTAAGAAACTAGAATTAGAATATAATCACACTAGGTAAACTAAACTACACAAGTAATAATAACAAAGTTTGATTGACCCGTGCCCCTAAGAGAAGCCACTTATTTAACATATCATGAATATATTACTTCCAGATTGCACAGTACCAATTTACTTTTCAGACAAACAGGGAAGTAGGCATAGCACTTAATACCTATAGCCTACTTGTCTTTTGACAATTTTTTGAGTTGAAACCACTGGAGAAGAGAAGAAAAAAAACTATGCAGGCAGAACTAAAATATTCAAACAAAAAACAACTTTTATGACTTACGAGAAGCCAGACTGTGTAGGTCATCCTTACTAGTAAGTCTTATTTTCTGTGCAGACCAAAAATCACACTGTCAGTCGTCCATACATTTCCAATGCCAAACTTACCGATAGCATCTTGCAGCAGTGACATCCTTAGTGAAGTCAAGTCTTCCCTAACAGTTATCCCTGTTGCTTTCAAATGTTTCTTGTTGTAGAATACCTCACTTTGCTTACGATAGCTGATAAATTTTACGATTATCGGTCTCGTTTCGCACCTATCTGATGACTCCTGTGAATATCGGACAGTTACAGCGATACTCCTATTTGTTTTGCTACCCGCAAAACCAATTCATCCGTGTAACATAGC
>PNEQ01134792.1:0-19216 GCA_003012365.1 Medauroidea extradentata | reverse complement strand
AGCGAGACCAGGGAGGAACACTTAGTCTGACTCTAGCAGTGGTCGCGAGAGCTTTGCCTGTAAGTAGCGCGCTGTGTAACACAACGTAATGTAGCAGTGTTTACATGTAAATAAATACAGTATCACGGCCGCGGTTGTTTCATTCACTGTAGCCCACTTGTCCGCTCACATAGTTAGTGGTCCACACCCGAGACCACAGCTGTCTCTGTCAAAAATTGTATCCAGTGCAAACTAAGGTTATGATATTTTCATATGTCTCTCTCCATATTGTACCTCTCGCCCTTCATCCACTTCACATTCATTACAGTCTCAAAATTAAAATGTGCTTTATATTACGATAGTTTTCAATACATGGCTTCTTGTGGAATCGTACACAATGGAATCGGCGAAGCTCAGTCAAGAAGATTTGACATTTCATTTTAGAAAAACTGAACACCATATAACTAAGGCAAGACGACCGCTTGCCGAGGCGAATTAGGTGTGTGTGTTAATATAAAAGCAGTTTATTTCTAATAATCATTTAAATATGCACAACTGGGATTTTATAAAAAAATTTAACAGTGACCTAAATTGTACTCGTAACATTATATAATATTTTCATTTTAAAATTATAATTTTATTAATAAGTATGGCTTATTTCCGAAACATTAACTTTGCGTGCTTTTCACAGAAAAATAATATATTATTTATAGTACAATGTTTCCCTTGAGAAAATATTTTCTCATTTGTTCTTTAACTGTCGTTTTTTTAACTGTATGTTTATTGAGTATCGGAGAAATAATTAATGTTACAGAAATGTAAAGATTAACGACAGATCTTTCCGACCTCGCCGCGAACTGAACCCGGATCGTCTTAGTGGAAGGCAACATGTTATACTAGTTGAAAACTACTTCACATATAGGTTTATATTAATTAATAATATAAGACGTATAGTTTGCATACATCACTAGCTACGACCCACTCGTCGAAGGACTAAGTCGCGGGATGTTACCACCAGCTTATATGAAAGGCGGGTAGAATGAAGGAAATAACGCTCAAAGTAAAGCGAGGAGAGTTGGCACACAATTAATAGAAAATAACATAAAACATTGATTTTCAACAACATAACCACCATCTCTGCAGAAGTTTGTTAATTAATTATAATACCTACAATGATCACACACTCTAGAATAGAGGAACAACAATATATCACTTAGCTTGTGAGGGAAGTTTGAAATGTCAACATTTCTGCCATCTCTCCTAACAGGGTAGGTAAGATGGCACACTAGTGTAGGAGAGATGGTACGTTACAATTAAATGCTAAAAAGTGCCATAAAAAAATACCATGTCACTTTTATGAGTAGAAAATCAACTGTGTTCATAGTAATGACCTACAGAACAAAATTATTAAATAATGAAGTTATGTTTATAGAAAAATATCGTTAAAATTAATCAGTAATGAGATAATCTTGAATAAACAGACAAACTGAAGAAAAAATAGGTACAAAAACCTCAAGTGGCAGCATTTATACGTTTTCTCTAATTTTCCATTCTGCCACACATAGCATACTTGTCTTTGTAGATGGAACAACTTTCGTGGAGCCATCTGAAACATTTTCCGCACTTAATCCAGTCTGAAAGTGATTTGGTATTGGAATACAGCTCGAAACATTCAACACACTCATCTTCATTGACGTCCTCACTCGTGCCATCTGACAACAGCAGTTCTTCATGGTTATCCGATGAAGATGACGTGTCATATTTTAAACGTTCCTTAGCCACCTGTCATGGATTACGTTTTCCTGGTGCAGCCTTTTTGCTATTGTTAAGATCTTCTTTTTCGTTTCCAAGTCTTTTTTTTTTTTCAATGATTGTAGGTTAGCATACATTTTGAAGTACATGCTGAGGTGTCGAACATACTTTAAAGTAAAACTACACTATTTTTCACTGTCTCTTTTTTCCCCCATGTCTCATTATTACACCGATTGACCCTAACGTTTACGTATACTTCTAAACATACAGAAATCCGACGATATTAACTATAATATCCTCAATTTAATACGAATTCGAAGCTGAAAAGCGAATATTTATTTCTAAAACACATCTAATACGCTAAAAAATAGTACTAAATAATACGAACAGAAGCACGATAAGCGTATGTAGTAACGAGGGTTGTGGGTTCGATCACTCTATCTCACATAGCTCGAATTTATAACCTGCACCCAGGTACCAATGGTTAGGAGGCCAATCTAATCAGTAGGTATCGTCGCCTAAGTTACTTAAATTTCTATTATACTGGTTGTAAATTTTACACACAAAATTTATTTTTCAGAAATAATATATTTGTGTGTCAAAATACATATTTATATTTTGTTATTTTGAAATATTTATAGTTTTATGCAAGAAAAAAATAATTTAGTTCAGTAATGTCTATAAACCATTATTGTTACGAACAGTGTTGTGTGGGACCGAAATCAATTGTAACCTCACCCCTCAAAAATTGTAAGATTGGCCAAAATTCACATTTAAATTCATTGCACATATCTGGTGCTAACCACGTCTTCCTTCAATAATATATACCTGGCAGACTGCAGCTTCCACTTAAGTAAGAGTGCCATCTTGCCTACCCTGACTGCTGTGCCATCTATCCTAAAGGGGTAGGATAGATTGCAGTAGTGTAGTAATGGCGGTTCTATTGCAGGAGCCTAGGAGCCGGATCCCGGATCTGTTCTGTATTTTATACTCTTTCTTGTTAGGCTGTTCATCAACCATCTTGATCAATGTCCGTTGTCTTAATACCTAGCTACCCTCATTGGCTCCACCATCCATCTTGTTTTTTTTTTAAATTAGTTTTATAGTTGTCCTCTAGGTAGGTCTGCCTGTAGTTACTGATCGTCTTCTAGATGGCGTTGATTATTAAGACTTTGGTGCTGAGTCTTTCCACCAGGAGTGCAAGTATCTATACCAATCGTCTTGGTTCCAGTGTCGTCTGCTAGATAGCATTAGTATTGTTTGTATTACTGGTTTAGTCCGTCTCCATTTCCAAGTATCACCATTAAGAGCGCTACCGCACCTAACCTAACCTAACTTAACTTAACCTGACCTGTCCTTCTAACAAGTTACACTTCTAGACTTGTTTCTGTTCTTCCTTTAACCTAACACTTATTTTCCCTTTTATGTCTGTCTTGTATCATAGTACACTGCTAGGAATTCTTCTAGTATGTTGCATTCTCCTAAGGCATTGAATATGTTCCAATCGTGTAGGTCTTAGAATATATATTTTTTTCTGTAAGGTGTTTATAAGTAGTGTAAGGTAGTATTATTTTACCTCTAGTAATACATGTCTTCCTCTAATTCTTATAATACGCTATTCTTGCTTTGCTTTGTCAGGGCTTGGTAGAATTTATGTTATGGCTAGCCCATTTATTTAATATGTTTTAATGCTGAAATCATAACTTAACCTGACCTAACCTGACTTTCAACCATGTTACATATTTAACCTTGTCTCCGTTTTTTTATTTAACCTAATACTTTTTTCTTTGTTTGTATGACCAATAGTAATTTTTTTAGCCTGTTTTATAAATTTTAAGTATTTTTATCATGTTTTTAGCTTTTACACTTGCTCGACTTCTTGGAATTTATATTTTTGTCCTGTACCGGTTCTGTGAATTAGTTTCTCATTTTTTTGTTTTAATTTATTAACATTTATGGTGTTACTTTCGTATATGTAAGTTTCACTTTGAAATGCTTGATAATATTTTTTTATTGCTTATGTGTAGAAGGAATGGTCAATTTGTTTTGTGTTCAAATTTTTATACGTTATATTTATGTTCTCTAAATATTTTTCCCTTTTGTATAAGTGTTTTATGTACGTTATCCTTTCTTCTCTCTCTCACTCCCTGTCTCCCACCCTCTCTCCCTCCCTCTCTCTTACTCACTCCCTCCCTCTCTCTTATTCTCTCTCTCTCCCTCTCTCGTGCTCTCTTATTTTCTCGTGTTCTCTCCCTCTCTCTCCCTCTCCTTCCCTCTAGGATATAGCATGTTGGTTTTTCTGTGTTAGACATTTAATGATTGTTTTTCGTTTTATTATATTTGGTTTGAGACATTTTCTTCTATGTTGAACTTTGGTATACGATTTCTAGTATTGCATAGAAACTTTGCGTACTTTGGTTTAAGTATTTTCATGTCTGTAAGTAATTGTATATGTTTTTTATTTAATGTTTTGTCTGTATCTATATCTTGGAAATACTGTTTATGTTAAACTTCCATTGTAACAATTTCCGTTGTAACATTCAGACCCTCCAATATTTTACTCTACGGAATATGTACGTACATTTTTAACTAATTAAAACATGATTAGTTGTGTTTGGCCCGTGGTTCTTCAGTTATACGTTTTATTTATACTACTACACACCGACCTTATGTTGGATTTGGAAAATATCAATACCATTGTATTAGACTATGGAGTATTTTGTACCAGTCAACATACAGTATCGTAGCATTTTGTCACCTAACCTTAAACTAACTCTACTTTTTCCTGACACTTATAGTAATGAATTCATTTATTTTGCTTGGGGGAAACATGTTTTCACAATAAAATACAACAAAATATATTTTTTAAGAAATTTTTTGAGTCAATTTATTATTTTGTAAACATTTCTATTCAATGTCATACTCGAGATGTTGTGAGACAATATGTCTAACTGGTAACTGTAATCAGCAATGCGGTGGTGTTCCTTGTTTTCGCAGTGTAGTCATGGAGAGTGTAGTCAATTCTACAGTAGTCTTCTAGTAGCTGCTAGTAGTCTACCACACCTTTCTTCATTGCAGTCCTCTGGCAGTATGGGTGTTGGGTTTCAACATATTGTGCAGGCTTTTTCGGTACAGCCGGGATGCAGGAAACTGTCGGGAGAGAAAAAAGTTTAATCACATTTATAATGTTCAGTACATTTTGTTAGGAAAACAGTATGATAAATTGACAAACTTTAATAGAAATAGTATAATGAACATGACTTACCTTCAGTTAGAGTATCCATGTGATAGAGTGTTTACTCCATCTTCGCACACACATCGCTTATCGTCTAGCCAAATAGGCGCCAGTTTGTTGCTACACTCGGAATATAGTTGCTTTTTTCGTGATCTCATACTATGCACAGTTACTCGCATAGCCTTCTCTCTGTTCAGAGCTCTGATGTAGTCCTGGAAGGTAATATTCTTTTTGATCACACATTTCTGAATTCCTTTGGCCTTTTTGCATACGTTATCGCAGCACCTGTAGGCATACATCTTCGCTCGCAATCCTACAAACTCAGTCATAGGCACACCGTTACATTCGTCTTTGAATATACCTATAAATTTTTTTTTTTTTTTAGGTGGGTAGCATGGATGGTTGACAGGATAGGATGATGTATCAAATTCATCATGGAAGTCGGGATCGGTGAATATGTCTTGAAAAAATGTCACCCTTTTCTTATTTCAGGCGTGCATAGGCTTTACGAAATCGGATAATCACTCATGGAAATATTAATGTGTTACGGAAAATGCGTTTTTGTCTTTAAGTCGGCGGTATTTGCACTAATTGTCTGTGACGAGCACGTTTTTCCCATCAGCTTTATTCTAGACACGTCACAAACTAGCAGAATATTACTATTATATTTAATTGGCTTAAGAACGATGCTTATAGCATTAGGTAAAGCGACGTCGGTATTTAAATTACAGGCACCTGTCCTGCATAACTCTATCCAATAAATACAGCAGTAAAGGATATGGTTTCGTACTAAGGTATGTATGTCTCCACAACACACGCACCTATAATAATAGTTTTTTTTTTGTTTTTTATGGATGTGTATATAATAATACTCTAGCAGATATTAATAAGTATCTGGAATAATGTGAACAATTTACATTAAGGATATATTTGTACGGACTGTTTAAAATTAAAACACATGTGCGCCTGTATCGTAAGTGTATAATATTAACAGCAATCAATATACTTTTACCGGTCATACAGTAAATACCTACTCGATAATACTTAGATAACTGAAAATTTAAGTCTCGGGTTTTAGGAAGGGCATGTGTGAGATAGTTACGTTTAATTACGGCAACAGCAATTGCGCGAAGATGGGAAAGGATGCGGGAGCTGAGCTGGGACAGGTTGTAACGCGTGCGCCGGTTATGGAGCGAGTAGGGGGGAGATTGGAAGGCACAGTAGAAAACTGCGTTGTTTGACTAAACTATAGCCAGTTCCTTGTTGGATTCTGAAGAGGTTGGATGTTGTCCGTCATGTCTGGGAGATGGGCAAGTAAGTAGCATAATTAATTACTGAATTTATTGGAAATCGATCGGGTTTAGATTCGAGAATGTAGGAGGGTGTTATAATTGTAGAAATAAGTACCGTAGGTCAGCGGCGTCATTTCAGGTTTTTCTAAGGGGGGGGGGGGGCAAGATTTTGTTTTCTGGCGACAGTGACCTTGTTGCACCTTTTTTATTTATTAAGCATGTATAAATTAGATGCTTTAATAATAAAACTTATGTTTTATATGCCTAAGTTAGCATTATTTAAATTTAAAAATTAAAAAATATCTTTATACACATAAAATTCTAAATCCAGGGGGGGGGCATTTGCCCCCCCCCCCTGTAGCCCCAAATGACGCCCCGGCCATAAGTCTTTACTTTCATAGTGTTTCGTCACGACTTGTTTGCTATATTTTAGTACGTTTTTATTACAGCATTTTGTAAATATAAAGAGAACATATAAAATTGTATTAATTTTTATTAATTAAGGGTATCGAATTTAGGACATTATGCCGTCTACAGTGTGAGACACAATTTAAACAATCAATTTAATCATGTATATGCGATAAAAAGTTGAATATTTACACAAAATAACGAATTTTTAACATTTACGGTAAAACATAATTAATAGATAAAATTACTTATTTGAAGCTTAATTACATCGTTGTCGATCATTACTTAACCTTAGAAAAGCTTTTTGTACACTAGAAACTTAATAATTATATTTTTTGTTTAGTGTCACATAGTCCATTGTTGCATGGAAAGCCAGTGGATAGATTATGATCCTTCTGGTGCAGGAGCAGGTGTGAGGCGCCCGCCCGAGTGAGGCGCCCCCCGCCATGTTGTAACGTCACGGCCCCGACCGCCATGTTGGATGACCTTGACCTTTAACCGTGACCTTGACCTCGATCTTCAGTGTCAAATTTCCAAAATTTTCCAAAATTTCCAAAATTTCAAAAAAAAATTCTAAATTTCAAAAATATTTCTAAAAATTCCGAAAAATTCCTAAATTTTTTTTTTCTAAAAGTAATTTTTTTATTTCAAGATCACTTAGAGCTGATGATGTTATCATCAGAGCGCCTGTCCCGGAACCGCCATAATCTATCTACTGGCTTTCCATGCAACAATGGACTATGTGACACTAAAAAAAACAGCATTATTAAGTTTCTAGTAAACAAAAAGCTTTTCTAAGGTTAAGTAATGATCGACAACTATGTAATTAAGCTTCAAATAAGTAATTTAATCTATTTATTATGTTTTTCTGTAAATGTTAAAAATTCGATTTTTTGTGTAAATTTTCAACTTTTTATCGCATATACATGATTTAATCGATTGTTCAAATTGTGTATCACATTGTAAACGGCATAATGTCCTAAATTCGATACCCTTAATTAATAGAAATTAATAAAAAATTTGATTTTCTCTTTATATTTACAACATGCTGTAATAAAAACGTAGTAAAATATAGCAATCAAGTCGTTATGAAGCATTACGCAAGTAAAGACGTACGGTACTTATTTCAAAAATTATAACACCGTCCTACATTCTCGAATCTATACCCGATCGATTTCCGATAAATTCAGTAATTAATTATGATACTTAATTGCACATCTCCCAGACATGACGGACAGCATTCAACCTCTTCAGAATCCAACAAGGAACTGGTTATAGTTTTGTATAACCACGCAGTTTTCTGCTGTGCCTTCCCCTCTCCCCCCTACTCGCTCCATAACCGGCGCACGCGTCACAACCTGTCCCAGCTCAGCTCCTGCGTCCTTTCCCCTCTTCGCGTAATTGCTGTTGCCGTAATTAAACGTAACTATCTCACACATGCCCTTCCTAAAACCCGAGACTTAAATTTTCAGTTATCTAAGTATTATCGAGTAGGTATTTCCTGTATGACCGGTAAAAGTATATTGATAGCTGTTAATATTATACACTTACAATACAGGCGCACATGTGTTTTAATTTTAAACAGTCCGTACAAATATATCCTTAATGTAAATTGTTCACATTATTCCAGATACTTATTAATATCTGCTAGAGTATTATTATATACACATCCATAAAAAAACAAAAAAAAAACTATTATTATAGGTGCGTGTGTTGTGGAGACATACATACCTTAGTACGAAACCATATACTTTAGTGCCGTATTTATTGGATAGAGTTATGCAGGACAGGTGCCTGTAATTTAAATACCTACGTCGCTTTACCTAATGCTATAAGCATCGTTCTTAAGCCAATTAAATATAATAGTAATATTCTGCTAGTTTGTGACGTGTCTAGAATAAAGCTGATGGGAAAAACGTGCTCGTCACAGACGATTAGTGCAAATACCGCCGACTTAAAGACAAAAACGCATTTTCCGTAACACATTAATATTTCCATGAGTGATTATCCGATTTCGTAAAGCCTATACACGTCTGAAATAAGAATTCCGTCAATAAGTACGCTGGCAATGACTTCGTCCTTGGTTCGGAGCTAGAAAATTTGACAAATTTATTGCTTTTTCTCGTCGATTACAGTCGCTGTTTAAAAAAAAAATATTAATACTTATGACGGATATAAAATCAACTTTCACACTATAGATACTAGAAGGCAAAGACTCATACGTACAACTGTGTAACATGTTTTAAAACATTATTTCGCCTGCCTGGAAAAACATCCTGTTGTACATCGCAACATACAAATCCCTTGTACTGAATATAAATTGAATTAATTTATCATTTTGGTTTCGAGTATCTGCCCTTCTACTATAATAAAGTTTGTCGGTCTCTAGAATGTAAAGACGTGTTAGCATCTTGACGTACCGCACATACGACCACCGCTTTTTTACCCTTCATTGTAACTTAAACATTAATGTTTTTGTGACATGAAAAATTAAATTCGACAAATGGAAGCCTACAGCATATAGTAAAACATAAAGAGTAATGTTGATACTTCCAAACTTTCCTCTCGTGTTTGTATGTACCTGTATTTGAACTAGTACCTGCCGGCTCGCAGTCTTATGACAATTTATACCAGTTTAATGATTTATTTTTTAATCAAAGCTATATTGTTACAGAATTCGCTATCGAATATACTCATTATCAAGGAAGATTAGTTTAGTTGATAAGTAAACAACTTTTATACACGAATTATAGAGGTAGAAATAATCTACTTTACTTAAATGTGTAATTAATTCGGACTACAATACATTAACGGAGCCGTATGCAATGAAATTAATTTAATTATATACTTATTCTTATCAATCTTAACAAGTGTAAATATGGTACAAAGCATCGTTCTTAAAACAATTATATGTATATAATTAATATTCGGCTAGTTTGTGATGTGTCTAGAATAAAGCTGATGCGAAAAACGTGCTCGTCACAGACGATTAGTACAAATACCGTCGACTTAAAGACAAAAACGCATTTTCCGTAACACATTAATATTTCCCATGAGTGATTATCCGATTTCGTAAAGCCTATACACGTCTGAAATAAGAATTCCATCAGTAAGTATGCTGGCAATGACTTCGTCCTTGGTTCGGAGCTCGAAAATTTGACAAATTTATTGCTTTTTCTCGTCGATTACAGTCGCTATTTAAAAAAAAAAATATATGTATACTAATGACGTATATAAAATCAACTTTCACACTATAGATACTAGAAGGCAAAGTACTCATACGTACAACTATGTAACATGTTTTAAAACGTTATTTCGCCTGCCTGGAAAAACATCCTGTTGTACATCGCGACATATAAATCCCTTGTACTGAATATAAATTGAATTAATTTATCATTTTGGTTTTGAGTATCTGTCCTTCTACTGTAATAAAGTTTGTCGGTCTCTAGAATGTAAAGACATGTTAGCATCTTGACGTACCGCACATACGACCACCGCTTTTTTACCCTTCATTGTAACTTAAACTTTGATGTTATAGTTCCCTGAAAATGAAATTCACTATATGGATGTCTATAACTCAATTTAAAAGATGTCGAGTAATGTTACTAGTTCAAAACATTTATTCTTGCGTTTGTATGTACCAGTATTCTAACTAGTACCTACCGTCTCGCAATCTTACGGAAACTTATACCAGTTTGATTTTTTTTTTGTCATCATAGGCATATTATTATAGAGTTCGCTATCGTATAAAGTCTTGATCAAGGAAGATTTGTTCAGTTGCTAAGAAATAAACTTTTATACGTGCATTATAAGGTAGAAATACTTTACTTTAAATATGTAACTAATCTGGACTACAATATATAAAAGAAACCGTATGTAGTACGATTTATTTAATTATGATACAAGTGACTAACAAATATAACAAGAATAAATCTGGCATTAGGTACAGAACGCACCCAGTACATTAACGTAATGTTCGTTCTTTTCTTACACCCACAACACTTCGAAAGCGAAAAGCAAAAAGCTAAAGCTACAAACAGTAAATACGTAATTCCTACACTTAACACAGTGTCCGTTGATAATGTAATTTGGAGAGGTGAAGTAATCAAAAAACATTACACAATAGAAAAATTGCAAATAAAAATAATCTGTACAAATGTATTTATATAACAGTAACCTATAAACACGTATGCTCATGGAGGCTCGTCTGTATGTAAAATCACGGAATTTAACAGACAATATTTATAAATTGGTACGCGATGCGATTATGTAGTCAGCGAGTTTCACGTCACGATATTAATATTCTATATAGCTTAGTACGTTGACAGTTAGTATGTTAAAATTGGTAACTTGACGTCTGGAAATGTTAGCCATCGTATGTTTATGTCTAAATTGTTAACATAATATTCAAGCGACTGTCCTTAGTGAAAACATGCCCTAACATGTACACATATGTCTGATTGATGTAAATACTGTGTACGAAATAAGTTATGAGGTGAGAGCGAGGGTATATAAACAGCCGCACGAATTTCCAAGCTCATTCGCTGTTTGTCCGAGTACTATCTCTGTACGCGCAGCCCTACTTTGAGCGATTATTAGTATGCTACGTTGAGCTCATCACGTTATTTAGCTAGTGAATAGTGAATTCAAGGTTAGGTATAAAATTTCAAGAAATTTTAGGTTAGATTTATCTGATTTGAAAAATAACTAATTAAAGTATTGGAAGGGCAGTATTCTTCGTTAAAGGTTAGTTACTGCAAGTTCTGTTTTAAAGTCTTTACTTTGCAAAATAATATGCTGAGACATGAGAAGACCTGTGACTTCAATACGCACTGTGAAGGGCGACTGATCTGTGAGTGGTGTGTTGTATCAACCACTCGCACAGACGACCTGATGAAGCACTTACGTATCTGTAATAGCAGCGTCAAGAGAAGTAACCAACTGTTGTAAGTATTGCAAGAAGCAGTTCACCGAATTTCGTAATGCTCGTCGACATGAAGCAGGTTGTGAGCGCAACATGGAACGAAATCTGCTTAAGTGCAACTACTGTAGTGTCTGTTTTGCTTGTCTTGAAAATTTAGCCATGCACTTGATGATTTGCAAGAGTAAAGTAGCACGACCAGCACTGAAAAAGCTACGTGTGCAACCACCGGAATCTGCTATACAATCCTGCTCCAGGACGTCATCAACCCGCCCTAAAATAGTAGTAGGGTCTGGTTTGGCAACAGAGTTCGGTTTCGTCGAGGCAGAAACTGCATTCCGTGGGAATGTGAAGACGTATGTGGTAGAAAATGATGACACGGCCAGGCATATGTGTGAATACTTGAAGGGCACGTATGTAAATACAGTAGGTCAGTTGAAAAATGAAGTGGAAAACTACGGAGCCCTTTAATTTAACATCGTACTGGAATGTGATTATGCTAAGCCAGCGCTATTCGATGAGGGAACAGATAAAAGAGCATTCAAGACAAAAAATTTGCCAGTCTATAATGCATATGGTATTGAAAATGCAGTGTTACAAAGTATTTTCTAACTATGTATTGAAGAGCGTGAATACTCTTAGAAGGGGTCTGGTTGGACGCTCGTCTCTGTCAACTGTCTGCAGCTACGAGTTAACAAACTCGACTCACTGAGAGCATCGTCATGGATCGACTTGACAGATTCCATAAAGACGAAAAAAGTCGTCATCAATCCTAGAAATAATGACAATGAATGTTTTAAATGGGCCGTGTTAGCAAAGTTCATCGAAGGAAATAACCCTGAAAGAGTGAACGAGCGATGTTATGATGCTGAAGCTAGGTACGACTTTACAGGCATTTCTTTCCCGACACCAGTAAAAAAATCAGCACTTTTGAAAAGAAGAATCTGGAGACGACAATCAACATTTATTGCCTGGACGAGAAGTCAGAAAAAGTATTCCCCTTCAGAGTAACAGACGAAGAAAAAGTCGATCATATCGACTTGCTGCTTTTGACAGATGAAGATAACAACCACTACTGTTACATTAATAATTTCTCCCGACTAGTTCGTCAACAAGTGACAGTTCATGATCACAAAATCTACACCTGCAAGAGATGTCTGAAATTCTACCACGACATTCCACGGGTTACAGGACTGACAGGTGTACAAGCCATGACCCAACACAGGAAATATTGCACGATCAATGCACCAGTCCGAGCTGATATACCACAGCTAGGGCCTGATGGCAGGCCTCCAGTGCTATGTTTCAAGAACATACAACACAAGACTAAATTGCCGATTGTTGTGTACTCTTATTTTGAAGCTGCATTGATACCAGTCCAGGCCTGTCAACCTGATCGTGAGACAGCATTTACCATGGCATACCAAAAGCATGAAGCATATATCTTCTGTATTTTTGTGCAAATTGACAATGATTTCATATCATCACAATTGACGACGCAACTGCCTCAAGAACCTATAATCTACACAGGACAGGATGCAGCTAAGATTTCTGTTCAAAAATCGTTGAGATAGGTAGAAATGTGAACATGATCTACGACACTTCATTAAAGATGGTGCCACTAACGCCGTCACATAATGTAGCATATCTCCAGGCCAACATATGTTGTCACTGTAGTGGAAGCTTCAGTAAAAGCAATGTGAAGGTGCGTGACCACTGTCACTTTAGTGGAAAGTACATTGGTGCGGCCTGTAACCAATGTAACTTGCTCAGAAGACGCCCGAAGAAACTTCCTGTATTTTTTCACAACCTTGCATATGATGAAAACTTTATCTTCAGAGAACTGGCATATGACAGCAAAGATATTACCATCATCCCACACAATGAAGAAAAAATGATTACATTTGGAAAATTACTCGGTGACAAGTTCACCATACAATTTACCGACAGTTTTCGTTTCATGGCTAGCAGCCTGGCGACATTAACACAAAATCTGCCTGCCGCAAAGTTATGCAACACTGTGAAATTCTTCAGTACTGATGAATTTGAACTGGTAAGAAGGAAGGGGGTGTTTCCCTACGACTATGTCGACAGTATCGGAAGATTAGAAGAGACAGAGCTACCACTAAAGGAAAAGTTCTACAATCGACTGACAGATACGCACATTAGTGATCCAGACTACGAACATGCACGTGCTGTGTGGGAGAAATTCGCTTGCAAAACTCTGAAGGACTACTCCGACATCTACTTGAAAACAGATGTTCTCCTATTTGCAGATGTATTTGAGAACTTTCGCAGCCTCTGCCTAGAAACATACGGACTGGACAGTGTGCATTATGTAAGTTTGCCCGGATATGCATTTGATGCAATGCTGAAGGCAACGTCAGTGAAGCTCGAACTTCTAACAGATTATGACATGTACTTGTATCTCGAGAGAGGTATTCGAGGGGGTGTGGCCGAGTGTGTGAAGCGACACTGTGTTTCTAACAACAAGTATGATGGTGAGAAATACAATCCTACACAGCCAGAAACTTATCTACAGTACCTGGATGCTAATAACGTGTATGGTTGGGCTATGAGTCTGCTTCTACCTATAAGAAATTTCAAGTGGTCCAGTACTGACCTAGACATAATGAGTGTGCCGGACACTTCTCCTGTGGGATACATCATTGAATGTGATGTAATGTATCCTGAACTACACAAGGATCACAAAGATCTACCATTTCTGCCGATAAATGAATGTCCTCCACGGTCATCACAGAAAAAACTTATGGCTACATTGATAGATAAGAAGAATTATATCGTTCACTATATTAAGCTCAAACAAGTTGTTAGCCATGGACTTAAGATTGAACAAATTCACAGTTTGTTGGAGTTTGACCGAAGTGCATGGCTAGAGCCATACATCCAGCTGAATACGGCTAGACGTGCAGCAGCAGAAAATGAGTTCGAGAAGGACATTTACAAGCTGGCTAACAATGCGGTCTATGGGAAGCTCATGGAAAACAAGCGCAACAGACATAGATTGAGTCTTGTGTGTAATGAAAAGCGACTCAAAAAACTAGTTGCTAAACCTGCCTTCAAAGACAGAATTATTTACACAGAAAACCTGTCGCTTGTGAAACTTGAGCATGAAGAAATCTTGTTCTATAATCCCATCTATGCCTGCCTTGCTGTACTTGATTTGTCAAAAGTACTTATGTATCATAAACCACTATGATATAATTATGGCTAAGTATGGTGATGATTTGCAGTTTGCCTACGTGGACACCGACAGTTTCATCTACGAGATACGAAAGGGTGACTTTTATCAAGACATGTTCACCGATCCTGACTTCCATGATGAATTTGATACATCATCCTATCCTGCCAACCATCCATGCTACTCACCTAAAAACAAAAAGGTTATAGGTTAATTCAAAGACGAATGTAACGGTGTGCCTATGACTGAGTTTGTAGGACTGCGAGCGAAGATGTATACCTACAGGTGCTGCAAGAACGTATGCAAAAAGGCCAAAGGAATTCAGAAATGTGTGATCAAAAAGAATATTACCTTCCAGGACTACATCAGAGCTCTGAACAGAGAGAAGGCTATGCGAGTAACTGTACATAGTACAAAATCACGAAAAAAGGAGTACCCGTCGTTTCGCCTAAAAATGTTTTGCCTTATCGTAGGCAAAACGACTTTAGGCACTATGACTTTAGGCTAAATTACTTTTAGGCAAAACTACATTAGGCTATCGACTTTAGGCTAAATTATTTTAGGCAAAACGACTTTAGGCAATATAACTGTAGGGGAGACGATTTTTAGGCAAGCTAAGCGAGAAGGGTAGCACTTTGAAGAGAGCATTTTTAGGCAATACGATTTTAGGCAAAAATATTGTTGGCCAACGATTTTGTCGAAAGTTTAGCAAAGGGATGGAATATAAATTAAACATATTTTAGGCCAAACAACTTTAGGCTATAATACTTTAGGCAAAACGAATTTAGGCGAAATTACTTTAGGCTAAATAATTTTAGGTGAAAGTACGTTAGGCAAAACGATTTTAGGCGAAACTTATTTAGGCGGAACGCCTTTAGGACGAAAAGTTTTTAGGCAAAATGACTTTAGGCAAAACGAGTGTGACAAAATGTTTAGGCGATACGACTTAAGGCAAAACAACTTTAGGCTAAATGACTTTTTTGCGATTTAAACCAGTTGCCGGAATTTTAAGAATTCCATTTTAGGCAAAATTATTTTATGCAAATGCACTTCAGTAAAGCGATGTTATTTTAGTCAAACAGATTTTAGGCTGAACGACTTTAGGCTAAACATTTTTAGGCAGAACGTATTTAGGCGAAACTCTTTTAGGCAAAACGATTTTAGGCGAAACTACTTTAGGCAAAACGATTTTAGGCGAAAATATTTTAGGCGAAAGATTATTGTGCAAAACTACAATTGTTTTTTCATGTAGCTAACTAAAATGTGTTTTTACACACCATCTTGTTCACTTTTCCCTCATAGGTGGCACCACTAGTTCGATTACTCGAAATACTATACCAGAGACATCGAGTTCAATCTAGCACCAACAGATAGCGTTACAGTTCGGATAGTTGGCTATCTGATACACTGCAAATAGTTCACCAAAGTCCCGGCAGGCCACATTACAGTCGCTCAACCGGTGCGCGGCGGGGGAGGGACATGCCACCCAACTATGGGCGGTATTCATAGTCATGTCTCGAGACAACTGTTTGACGAAGACTATTTTATTTTTTAAGACAGCACTTTTCAAGTCCAAGTTTCACAGTCCACGAATAAGACAATTTATCGTCATGACCGCGCGCTTCATGTACAGCTTGTTAGGCACTAGTTCCGGCTTGACGAAGCACGAACTTAGGTGGCCGCTAGTACACGAACGATTCCGAACACTCACGAACAACATGCAATAATTGAAGCGTTTTTATTTATTTATTTATTTATTTATTGTCTTATTTTTCAAATGGCGAAGTTAAGGCATTGTAGACTTCTCTTGCACTTAACCATTTTTTTACTGATACACAAAATAAAATTACATAAACATAGAACTGTCAAAAAATAAGAAAAAAATAACTAAAAACTAATGATGACTGGCATGACAGTACAACAGACCACTTTACATATTCGTGTGTAGTAGCGACTAATAAACACTCGTACAGAGTTTATGATTTTTCAAATATATTCCCAACACAAAGTCCTAACTCGTTGTTATGTAGATATGCAAACATTTACGTATACACAAAACAAAAAATCCAAAAAAATAAAATTGATTAATTTTGTGACAAGCAAGGCAACAAGAATGTAGCACTTCACAAAAATATCAACCAATAGTTAATTTTTATTAACCTTAGGCAGCCGGTTGTAATGTGTGTGTGTGTGTGTGTGTATATATATATATATATATATATATATATATATATATATATATATATATATACACACACACATACACACATATACATATCGGCTAAGATCCTGCACAGAATAGTAACACAATTAAAATAGACAATTATAAATATAAATTCACACATACACTATTTGTAATTAATATGAAAATAACTATAGTTAATGGGCTGTAACGTCTTAAAATACAAAAAAAAACTAAGCATTATATACGGCTATCTAAGTTTGTACATTAATGAAACTAATATATTTAGAAGCAATAAATTCAGCACTTTCAAATAATGTTGTAGTTCTTTTATATGAAATATTAAAGTAAGAAATAATGTTTGGGTACTATAGCGAAGAATTTAAATACATTATTTATATGCCTAAATATGAATTCTGGATTCTCGAGCTCGATAATTTAATGTGTTTACATACGCCACGCTTGAAAGCCGGGAGTGTTGACGAATTCCGCACTTTCTTAGGTAAAGAGTTCCACGCCCGCGCTACAGATACAGTGAAGGATTTCGTGAATGAGGATGATTTATGGGTTGGAATGAACAGTTGTTGTGACTCCTTAGACCGAGTGCCAAAGTTATGATTTTCCCCCAACATTTTTAGCCTGGACACTTAATATTTAGGGCTTGTTTCAGTTGAAGACAGGTTCTTGTAAGCGAGGGATAAACTTTGAAATAAGCGCCTGTCTGTTAGTCGCAGCCAGTTAAGTCTATAGAGATTATCCGATACATGATTACGGGGCTTTAAACCAAATATAAAACGAGCACATGCATTTTGTATTCATTGTAATTTAGCCGCTAAATTCTCATCGACGTCTGAGAACAACACGTCACAGTAATCCAGTACAGGGAATATTAACGTCTGAATGAGCGTTACTTTAGCGGCATGTGGCAAGAAACTTTTGTGCCTGTTAAGCATATGCAGAATGGAATATGATGATTTACAAATTTTTGCAAAGTGTCCTGACCAATAGAAATCCTCACGAATAATAATGCCAAGATTCGTAACTTCTTGAACAAGAGGAATCGGTGATCCTGCGAAGGATATTGTAGGCAATGTCATCTTCCGGCATTCATTAACAGTTCTATGGGAGGCTTTTAAAATACATTGAGTTTTGACAGGATTAAGGCATAGTTCATTTGTGACAGACCAACTTGCAACATACTCAAGGTCATCATTAAGGTTGCCAACTAATTCCTCAATGCTACTTAAAGGAGAAGACACGTACTGTTGCAGATCATCAGCGTACATATGATAGTTACAGTTATTCAATGATTTTGGTAAGTCGTTTATGAAGAGGGAAAAGAGTAAGGGGCCAAGGACCGACCGCTGCGGCATCCCACAGACAATCTTTCTCCATGAGGATTGTTTATCGTCTACTACAACGCATTGCTGACGGTCCTGAAGATATGACTGAAACCATGTGGCAACGTCTCTAGAGAAATGAAAATGTGAACAAAGTTTATGAATTAAAATACTATGACTAACGGAGTTAAACGCCTTAGAAAAATCAAGTAATGCCAATATTGTTACGTAACGTTTATTTTTGGCCATTCGTATGTCATCCATTATGTTCAGTGATGCGGTAGTGGTACTATGCTTTCCTCGGAAGCCAGACTGGAAAGTAGGCCTATCTAGTAGCTTGTTTTTATTCACGAAAGCGTATACTTGCTTGTGGACCAAGTATTCTGGCGATTTAGAAAGTGCCGGCAATAGGCTGATAAGCCAAGCTTGGATTAAATATAAGCAAATAATTAGTTTGGTTTACATTTTGAACGCTAGAAAACTCCATTTGGAACACTTTTAAGTTAATCAAGTTGGAATTGTGGAATTTAACTACACTATGGCTAACCTGTGACTATTCGTAAACGAGTAATGAGGCAGACTTCTATTTTAAGACGAACCTTCTATCATTTATAGAAAATATTATTGTGCCAGATAATTTTGTAGCAAGTAGATTGTATATAATTGTAATAAATAATAAGAGGTTCATTTCGGATAAATGTTATAAAATATGTTTGCCTACATAAATTCTAAATAATAAAATCCTGTATTCTCGGAGAATAAAGATATATAAATTTTAATTAGAAAATTAAATAGGTTTTCAATTTAATGGGATAATATTTGTGAAACATAAAGTTTCGGAAAGTGCTAAATACGGCAAAATAATGTTCAGGGTTATTATTGTCCGATTTAGAAAACTTTTGAAT
>PNEQ01134791.1:0-19214 GCA_003012365.1 Medauroidea extradentata | reverse complement strand
TTATTTAGTGCAGTTATCCTTGTGCCAGCATGGCTGCATAAATATTTGGTAAGTTTTCCCGTTCTTGCCGTCTCGAGCCCACGACGAAGAGAGAAGACTTGTGTTTCTACCGCTGAACTGAGCCAGCTAGCCGAGCGAACCAATAAGCGAACCCCAGGGAGATTAGTGGTAGATAGGTATTAAGTGTGGCACCACATAATGAAGATGGCAGACATAATTCAAACTTATTATGAGGGAAAACTTTTTAAGTGGGAAACTTCTTAACAGAGTTTTACTGTAGTATGGTAATTTAGAAAGTAAGTATGTGGTACTACATTTGGTAATACTATGCCAACCATACAGTCTGTGAGACAATCATACACATACTGTATGTTGATTCATGTGCAGTAACGGGCAGTGAATTTTTCAGAAGTTGGCTTTGAATGTGCTCAGTTTATAATGAACCACCGTTATTAATACTACAGTGATAAGATTTCAGATTTATTGTAGGTGCACTTAGGGGCAGCTGTGTTCGAGGGGCCAGACGTCTTGCCAAATACGTAAGCGATGCAGGCCTAATTCCCGGCAGGTCTAGTCCTGAATTTACACATGTAGGAAACGTGGCGGACATTGCTGTTGGTCGCTGGTTTTCTCAGGAATTCCAGTTTCCCCTGCCTTTTTCGTTCCGTCGCTGCTTCATAACAGTTTCGTTTCACCTCGTCTATTCTTCGAGCTGGCTGGGCAAACAGACGTGTCTCGCTAGTTGAGCAGCTGACCTAAACTTCACCCTGCCAAAAGGCAGGAACACGTAGTGGATTCTTATTTTTGTAGGTGCACTTGTCACTGGCGATGAAATTACCTATATAAAATAAATGTCAAATTACAAGTGACAAAGCAATATTCCTGGTGTGTGGATGGGGCTCCATACTGTCTGACCATTAATGACGTGTACTGTCCAGGTGCCGAGCTACAGGGTCCGACCAACCACCAGCTGCTACTCTATGGAGGGCACGGAGAACTTGGACGATGAAGTGTTCAGCAAGAGGCACCAAAGACATGAGCTTGATGAGCGCAGGAGGAAAAGGTATGATTACATAGTTAAAATACTATAAACTACAGAAAAGAGTCATACAATACTTTGGTTTTTTTTTGTTAGATACTTGTACACAAATTTTTCCTGAGTGTGATTTTTTCAACTTCATTACCATTTCCCAGTGTGAAGATTGTAACGACTCAGCGAAGAAAAAAGCAACAGTTAGATTGTAACAACAGCCTTGATCACTTCATTTACATTGCTGGATAACATAAGTTTAATTTATTCTCATTTATTTATTAAAATAGTTTTTATCTTCCAGCAAATGTAAACATTTACTACAGATAAATAGTTATTACTGACTATTATTTGGATTTTGAAAAGCAAACAGTCTTTTGTAAATCTGGTTGTAATGAATAAACTGCAAATACAGTGGGACCCTATGATAACATCTCCACTTATGACATTTTCCTGCTTATAAAGCCAACGTCTCTTGGTCAGGGTTCGTACAGTCCTTAGAAGTCCTTAAAAAGTCCTTAATTGTTAACATTGATTGTAATGGCCCTTAAAAAGTCTTATTTTATCTGATGATCCTTAATAGTCTTTAACTTTGCAACTGTTTGTACGGAAACGGTAGGCCTTTTACGATTTTATGGAAACTTGTAAACTTTACATATTTGTGGACTTTCATGATTTGATGCACATTTTTTCAAAGTCAGAAATAGCGAAGAAAAGTTCGGCTCAGTTCTACCAGCATTACACTGTATTTCTAATCATGTTTCATTTGAATAATGTGTACTAACGGCTATAAATTAAGTTTTTAGGGAGAATTCAACAGTTGGTCACAATGAGTAAGTCGTACACACCAATGAGAAATTAAAGTTGAACGCCAATCTGTGGCTTTCTTCAATAGGCAGTTTCAAAATGGCCACGTGCGCGTCTGATTTGTTTGGAATTCCGCTGACGGAGTGAATAGATTCTTTGCACGTGGAAGGTTTTGAGTTTGACGATGAAACATATTCTGCACCGTTTTTATTACGAATTGTGCCTGTTTCTTACACTGCCAACACAATATTAAATATCGACGGCTGTGAGTCTAGGAAGAGAAACACATATCTCATGCCAAGGCACACACTTCCTACCACACCCACTACTAACCCAAAAGGTGACGTAATTTCACACACTGGGACAAGGTAAAATAGTCTCGAGCAATACAGAATTAAACTCGGATAATTCAAATAACTGCTAGGTTTATTTAGCGGAAATTACACAGTGTCATTCATTACAAAACTGAGATCCAGAATTAAATTGCATTATTAACAATTTGTATAACATCAACCAAAAATACATACCACACTGGTAAGTTAAATGGGGCGTTTGTCAACTCGCGGCCGAAACGGCACCACATAACGGAAAATGGATTAATTACTTGAAAGCAAAACAGAACGCAAAAGCTAAAGGATTACGAAACACAAGAATCAAATCAAAACATACCAAACATTACCAGAAGAAGTGACTGGTGCCGCGTCAGCCACGAGTTGATCCCTTGAACTATGCTGGTCGAGAAGCGAAGGCAGAGTGCCCGGAGGCAAGTGTCGGCGGCACGGACTAGCCAGCCGGGAGGGGAAGGGGAAAGGGGTGGGAAGGCACGAAGACGGCCTAGGCCGCCCGAAGATATGCGAACATATGACGTCTGAAAAGGAGAGGGGGACTAGCGAGTTCATTGGCGGGGGCTCGTAGGCGCACAGTTGAAATCTTCTCAGAAACAAAAATGGTCAGGAACACATGATGAAACATAGTAAGGGTGAGCTAGCCCAGCTCAACTCCCCCACTCAAAATAACACAACGGGTCTCGCAGACCTTATGTCATGCCGGTTACCACACACGAAGATTGAATCTGATAAATCCATGAATATGACGCAGTGTTCTCCCCAGCAGAAATTTAGAGCTGGGTGTTTCACGAGACCAGCTGGGTGCATCGTGGAATAAGCTTGATGGTGTTGATGGGAACGTCTGTTTCTTGGCCGGGCGGTAGAGAAAACTAGCCGGGTGGGGCGCCCGGCAAAATGGACCTGGGGAGAACACTATGACGTGGAAGGACATGCCTTCGGGGTGAAACCTGTTTACGAGCCTCAGCGCCAGATCGGAAGTCCCCTTCATAGTTCGTGAATAGTAGGTACTATCTCGTGCCTCAAGGAAACGGGAAGAGAAGCAGTCCAAGCACATGCAACAAAATTGAAATGATTAATATCAATAGCACAAACCCGAAAGCCACTGAAATACAGCCAAAAAATATTACAATATTATACCACTCAATATCTGAACTGTTAAATTGAATAAATCCATAATAAAATACACTTTCCAGTATGATACCAAATGCAGTAAAGTAGCTCTTCACACAATACGTTTTGCCAAATATGTGCACACAAAATATCAAATTGACAGTACACATTATGACAAATTCTCACTCAACAAATGAATAAAGTACAATATACAACATATATTAGGTACAATGTAAATATCATAAATATAATCATAAATAAATAACACATATAAAATTCAGTAAAACACTATCCATATAAATTTATACCTAGGTGCATCTTATATTATAAGCATATTCATAACACGTGTATTCAATATATCCTCTATGTTATGTCCTCTATATTGCATCCTCCATCTGATATCCTCAACGTCATACCCTCCGGAGGTAAAAAGAAAAAACAAATGAACACACCAAAACATAGATGACCGATCACAACAAACGAACACAGCACTACCACTAACAAACACCAATTACAACACAACACTAAACACACAAACACACGTACGACACTCCACCTCACTACTATTACACACGCATGGATATGAAACCCAGGATAATAACAGGGGAAAGCGGATTCAGGAGAGCGGGCCCTGCCCCCCGCAGCCGAAATCCTCTTCTGTGTGCTAGCACCAAAGATTCGATGTGACACAGGTCTCGTACATCTCTATTACCCTGCAACACAACAACTTGCGAGGCATTTGTCTTCCGGGTTATCCACTATATGTTTCAAGTGGCTCACATGCGCTTTCCGCACGATACGCCCAGTGTTGGGATCAGCCAAAAGCACGGTATTCGGTCCAAGCAATTTAACAACATCATAAGGACCTACAAAACGGTTGAGGAGCTTACTATCTCGATAGTCAGGACGAGAAGGAAGACAAAAGGACTTAAAATAGACAGACTGCCCAACCTGATAATCGGCCGGAACCCGGCCAGCATTATATCGGGCCTGAAGGCGCGCTCACTCGTCATACAGACGGGCCAACACATCTGCAGCGAGTCACTCTCTAGAGACATCCGACATAGGAACGGCAGGTGACTGGCTGCACACCCCAAACATTCAACAATGGTTGCAGAACATCTCGCCCCAAAACAATGAGAGCTGGACTATGTTCTGTCACTCCAGACACTGCAGAATTAAAGCCTAAGTTTATTAGGTCCAGATCCTGGTCCCAATAAGTCTGCTGGGAGTGGTAAAGAGCAGTCAAGGTACACTTCAAGTTCCTGTTAAACAGCTCGACTCTATTTCCACAAGGGAAATACGGACTAGATGTAAATCGTGACATGCCCCATCGGAAGCTCATGTCACGGAACTGAACTGACACAAAGTAGGACGCGTTGTCCGTTACTAAATTAACCGGAGGTCCAAACACTGACCACATCTGGTCGGACAAAACTCTCGTGATATCTCTGCTCTTCAAAGACCTTAACGCTATTAAGATGACGAAACTGGAGAAAACATCCAACAATATCAAAATGTACAGGTTACCCTTGGTAGATCTAACCAAAGGGCCAAACACGTCACAATGCACCATTTCCCAACTGTGTGACACGGAATCCACGGTGTACAGTCCCACTCTAGAATTTTGCGCCGGTTTAGCGCGCAAACACAAATCACATCGCCGGACATATTGGCGCACATCCTTATTCACCGTGGGCCAATAGAAGCGTCCACACAGTCTCTTTAGCGTACCCTGGCGTCCCAGATGACCTCCAAAGGGAGAGTCGTGATAGTAGGATAATAATTCTGCCCTACAAAGTTCAGGAACCATCAGACGTTTTACGCTACCTCGGCGTCCCACGTAATGCAAGAGACCGTCTTTAACAACGTAAGAGACTTGATCTCCGTGTTGGATCTTGGTGACGAGATCACAACACACCGGATCAGAGGACTGAGCTTCCTGAAGTCTCACATAGAAACACTTGCTGGTAGTAAAAGCAGCGCTTAAGGTTCCAAAGGATGTACTAGTTCTAGAAGGCTCGACAACAAACTCGTCGGGGTCATACATGCGCGACAGCGCATCTGCAGCGGCATTGTCTGACCGTGCTACATGTTGGATAACGAAACGGAGTCGCATCAGCCGATAAGCCCATCGACCTAATTTACCAAAGTCGTTAGCATGCCCCAACAACCACAAAACTGCTTGGTTGTCAGTACATAGATCGAATTCTACGCCACTTAGAAAGGAGTAAAATTTGGCTGTCCCCCAGACTAATGCCAGGGCCTCCTTTTCAAACAAGCTCAACCTACGTTCACCGCCGGACAACGTACGGCTGGCAAAACCAACTGGACACAACGAGCCATCTCGCCACTGGCTCAATGCTGCACCGAGCGCAACACTGGAAGCATCCACATGAAGCACAAACCTTAGATCGAAATCAACCATATGCAAAGACGGAGCATTAGTTAAGGCTGTCTTCAGCTTAACAAAACTGAGCTCCTGTTCTTCGCCCCACACAAAGACTACATTCTTACGCTTTAGGGAATTTAGCGGTGCGGCAAGCTCCGAAAAATGAGGAACAAAGCAGGAGTAATAACCCAACAGGTCCAGGAAACGTGAAACCCCACGAACACTCTTCGGGCGCAGGAACTCAACGACAGGATGGACTCGCTCAGGGTCCATAATCAAGCCCCCCTCGGACACAACATACCCCAAGAATTTCACTGACGACGACGCCCATGTGACCTTTCGAGGGTTGACAGTAAGACCGGCAGAGCGCAACCCGGCCAAAACCAGGTGCAGATGTCCCAAGTGCTCCTCAAAAGTTTTGCTGTTTACAATGATATCGTCTATGTAATTATAGACACATTTAAACTTAAAAAGGTCTGACAGTACGTGGTCGAGTACACGTGACAAAGCCTGCGTCCCAAACTTCGCACCCATGGAAATTCGATTAAATTCAAAATGTGCCCATAGCGTTTGAAAAGCGGTGTACTTCCGACAATCAGGATGCAGAAGACACTGGTGGAAACTAGCATTAAGATCTATTACCGAATATGCACTAGACTTTCCAAGGTGCTGAAGAGCGGCGTCTAGAGTGGGAGCTGGGTAAGAGTCAAGAAAAATCTTCTCATTGACCTTTGACATGTCGGTGACCAACCAATGTCCGCCGTCTTTCTTTGTCACCAAAAAGGCAGGACTAGCTTAAAAATATTTTTTTGTTTTGGATTATTGTTACCAAATGGTTGTTCTCCCAATAATCAGCCAGAAACAGCACCAAAGCCTCTTTGAAACAATAATTTTTAAGGCCTTGCAAAACATTTTTAGGTCTAGTTTGTTGAGGACCCGAAATTTTGTACGGAATATGATTGGCTTCACACGATTATCATTGAAATGTACGGCAGATGCTACTTCATAGACTAATACCTCCATGCTTCTATCACATGGGATGATTCGTTGGGACCTCTCAGTCACACATATTCACTCGCAGTAATATTTCACTTTTTAAAATTCAACAACCAGAATTCAGGACTGAGTTTTTGCAGACAACCCTATACCACCATGTTCGTAATGAAATAATCTTTATTTTCATTTAATTTTAATTAATTAACCAGACCGGTGCAAGTTACTAGTATCGGTTTACCTGTTTATACCTGCCTACCCAACAGTTGTGACTGGAATAAAATAGTCAACCTAACGTTTGCACATTCTATGGGCTTCATACTCTCGTTGGTATGGAATTTGTCTATTAACCAAACCAGTGAAATGTTAAAAAAAAAATTGTGTTAATTGTTAATTAATCATATTCTGGACTGAAAATTTTTAGACAACCCTTTTGCAAGGTATTTGCTGACATATTAAATTGAATATAAAATACTTTTCATCCATTAACCAGCTCGGCGAAGGTCATTTTATAGCAGGATCTTAGACTATTAGAAAAGTTCCTTGGCTAATGTAAAAAAGGGGTTCCACTGTATATGTTTTTTGTGCCAGAATTAGAAAACACAGTGTCAGTTTACATTTAAATCCTAAACTGTGACATTTGACTATAGCCTAATAAATAAAATATTGCTAAACTGCGACATGCGACTATAGTCGAACACTGAATTAAATGACTCTGTAAACACGTGTTACATGGTTTTCTTGCTTGAAATTAACCAAAAATAAACTATTTACAAATAACTATTTTTTTAAATTTTTACACTATCATGGCATGGTTAAAATTTTTTTCCCCCGCTGCGAAAGAGTTAAAGTAATAATGAGTGTGTGTTGGCAATTATTCTTGCAGGTGGGATGTGCAGAGAATAAGGGAGCAGCGACAAATTGAGAAGTTGAAGCAGCGGGAGCAGGCGTCTATTCGGCGCAGCAGCGCTGGTAGTAGGTGTCGAGAAGTAGAGGCACCTGTCACTACGCTCTGGCCGCAGCCAGAGGATGCGAAGTACCTGGAGGTGGCGGACAGAGTACCTGTCGGTGCGTTTGGCCAGCCGGTCCCGTTGTTCCTTGCCAGGTATGTACGTATGTGCTCTTGTCTCTTGTGAGCGTGCACTTGTTTGCATATGTGCCTGTTAATGCCACTGGTTCCTAATTATGCTGTTTTTGCAAGTTTATTTTTTTTAAATCCTGAAAGGGATCAGATACCGCAAAATCATAACATAGAAATGTTGGAAATTGTTTGTACTAGCTAGCCTAATTTTTTTCAAAACATAAGTTTCTATATTGTTGGCTAATTATCAACTTAATTAAATTTTCTTGAAATCAAAATCAGCCAAAATGAAAAAAATTTTTATTTTTACAAAATTATGCGACATACTACAAACAATTTCCAACATTTATACGCAAGTACCGGTTTTGCGATATCTGCTCCCTATTAGGATTTAAAATAAATAATAACTTTCTAATACAGCATAAATAGGGACCCGTGGTCTTAAATGAGGGAGACAGATTTCCTGATATTGTGGAATGTCTGAGGCTCGGTGGAATACAAATTTGAAAAAAATTTAAACGTTGCTCCAGTACCCTGAAAACTATGAATAAATAAGTATTTTCGTTCACAAAAACACTCAAAACTCTTAGTGAAAATTTCTTCTCCACATTTTTGTACCTTAAGCAATATTTCACTCTTCTCAGCACAGAAAATTATTTTTGTCCAACAGTGATATTTTAAAATGTGACCAAGTCTCCACTTAATATAGGTAATTTAATTTGTAAATCCTTATCCTTGCTTGTGTAAGGGCTCCAAATGTATCAGGGCTTCTACTTGGCACACTTACCGACGGCAGGCGAAAGTTTAAGGTTATGACTTATGATGCATTGTTTTGGTGATTGACCCTTTAACCACTGTGGTCCAAAAATGATCAAGTTGAGGCACAGCCCTGCACAATATGGACTACTATACGGTGTATGTTTACAAAATTACAATGTTTTTGCTCATAGTGTTATTTATTTACCATTAAACAGTTTCAAAGTTACATCATCACTGAAAATGTGCATCATGGTAAATGAAAGGAAGAAATCACTAGGCTATCAGTATGTACGAAAGACAGAAGCAAAAGTACTTACTTTGGTATTTCACAGATACACACAAAAATGACGACACATAATCGCGGAAGCGCGTATTGCAACGTTTTGCTGCTTAGAGCAGCTTCCTCGAGTGAAGATACGTGACTGACTGCGGTGTGGCTGCTGATGCTGATGCACCTAGCAGCCAATGGTTGAACTGATAAAGAGGCGGGAGATTCGAAAGCGTCATGTAGAGGTTAAAGAGGAGATGTTAGTGAAATGGTTGTGGGAAGCTGACTGACTGGGGATGTTATATTGAGACCTGGTGGTTGCCTGGATTTGGTAATGTACTGATGAGCTAGTTCCCATCGTTTGAGTTACTGATGATTGGTGGTAGTGTAAAATGTTTCAAAATTCAATTCCTGTACTTCGTCACATGATCAAAAATTATGTGAAGCTACGCTTCTCACTACAGTACCATGTCCTGTCTGTACCAGTCTTCTGCAACCAGACTTAGAATCTTGTATGTAAACATTCACTTAACACCATCTTAGCACACAACCGCCAAGCTCAAAACAGCAACTCGCCACTCGCGTACGACAGGCGCTTGCACATGAATACGTGACTGAGTACTGTGGGTGCTCGTGCCTGAATCAAGACTGGTCACCGTAAGTTGGACATGGTAAGTAAAAGCATGCCTTGGCGAAGTGATACGACAAGATCCAAACTACTAAAAATGTGGCAAATTTTCTTTAAAATCATATAAAAACGGTTACGACCTTTACATTTGTAAATTTTACAATGAAATAACACACAAATTGAACATAAAATTATTAATTAGGCACAAATTTGTGTCCTAGCGGGACTATTTCCATGGTGCTATATTCGGAGTGAGACACAGGTAATAGTTGACCAATGTTCGTCAATCATCTGCATCAGTGAGAAATTTCATGAAGCCGACGATCTGACCACAGCGTCTGCGCAAGAAGTCCTACAGCCTAGAGAAGGTTGCAACACAAGAAGTTACGTCATCAGGAAAATTTGATAAACTACTAAAAACTCTCAAAACTCAAAAAATAAGAAAATACAAGAAAAGATTATATAGTAGAACCCTGTTATAACATTCCTGCTTATAACATTTTCCTGCATATATCACTTTTCTTTGGTCCCACCATTTATTCCATAATGCATAATACTGTCATTTCCTGCTTATAACAACACTGGTATTTTCATTTCCTGCATTTAACATCACTTTTTTCTCAGACAATAACCATAACTTGGGTAAAATTTTTCTTAATTATATTATTTAGATAAAATAACTAAGCTGGGGACTAAAATCAACAGTAAAACACAAAATTACGTCTGGAAAAGTGTCATATGTGCACATTACAGTGATGTTAAAGACTGATCCTGAAAATGACAATCATGAACCTACAGAAATCAAGTAGAAAAGCCTCTTATTATACACACAATATATGTACTGATAATGTTTCTGATAGCACAGTAATTACAGCCTCATTTAATCTCATTATAGGCTTATTTACTGTGCATTAACTACGTATGTAACTTTAAGTTACTTTTGTGTAGTATCCATTTATTGATGCAAAAATATTGATTCCTCTTTATAGTAACATTTTCCTGCATATAACACTTTTTTTCACAGGTCCCTTGAAAAACTTTATAACAGGGTTCTACTGTAGTATCAACAAAAATATATTTAAAATTCCAGACTGTATTTTATATTAAAATTTTAAAAACTGAATTTAACATATTCATATCCCCAATTACTAAGTGGTTGAATCGTGTTGTATAATCTCGAACACCTAATGAAGCAATATTGAATAAAGCACATAACCTGTAATTAAATATTTAAATTGAAATAAGCTGCCTGCACTCATCTCTTCCTATGCCTGATGCACGTAGTAAGTCCAATCAACATAACATTACCATTATTCAGTTAATTGACTCATAATTGCTTTACCTAACTATTTTAGTAAAAGTATTATAGTTACTGTGCATGTATACATATGGTGTTGGCTTTTATGATGTATGTAATTTGTGGTAATGCTTCCATTTATTTTGGCTTTTACTTTTAGCTTTTGAGTTCAGATTGTATTTATGCCATTGTTATTAAATTATGATTTTATTTAAGGTTTGGACTTAATTTTTTATTGGATTTATTGATGACTTGTTGACTTTTTTTACTACTAGTAATTAAGTGAAATTAGTGGAACGAATGAAACATTTTGACTCGTACCGGGAGTTCACGACTGTTTGAAGGTATTGAAGAGGGAAATTGTCAAAGGTGAAGTGTCGCGTGACAAGTTATCATCGTTGACCCTGTTTACAATGTGGAAAAACAGTGAAGCAATCGTAAGAGTAATTGAAGGGGAAGTATACACATACACGATTGGGAATATGTTCATGGGTCACTCCATACCAAATGGTTCAGCACTGGTTGCTCAACCTTTTTTAAAAATACGTATTGGTGATGTATTGTAATAATAACAGTGTCATCTAGTTGGGTGTTCTGTCTCTGTATAGGCATGTGTTTATATAGTTACGAACATGGTGTGACACAGACACAGTGTGATACGTTGGAGAGATCCAAAATTATTTGTAGGGTGCTGGTTTGGTACGTATTCCATGTACACTGATGATCCTTAACACCTTTACCAACCTTACAGACGTTATCTTGTGCTGCTGCCAGTGTTTCTTTACGGGAATGCTGCAGCTGCCACAACCACACTACTCAGCGTGAAAACGAAAGTACTCAAAGATACTGACAAGAAAAAGACCAAAAATATGTTTGAAATAATTTTGTGTGTAAATTGACTTGAGAAATAAGTACATATTGAAAAAAAAAAGAGGACACTGTCTGAATACTCAAAATAATTACAGTATATTCCATACACACTGGCATTTATTACTAAATAAAATTCTGTGTGAGTAATTCTGAAAATCTGGCAAAAATAACCAAAATTAATGAATACTGCAACCTACAATTTTTACAGAAAAAAGTTCCACATCAGAAGTGAGTGTGTAGTAACTTATTTAATGTAATCTTACTGAGAACAATACCCAACTGTCTTTGTGCCTGTACATTTATTGACCAATTTAAAAGTTATCACAGAAAATAATATTTTCACACTTCAGTTAATACTTTGTGTTAAATGAAATTGATTTTAGTCTCTCAAATAGTTTTCGCGTAACCAGAACATAAAATTCATGACATTCTGACTCCTAGGCATATAGATCCTACCCCTTTAAAAACATACTAAAAACCAGATTATTCTCAAAATACTTCTGTATGTTTTTTTGATAACCCTGTTTATTACTGTTTGCATTGAAATTCGGCATAACATAGGCCTCTAAATATGCCAAAACTATGTTGTGGTGCTGTGCTAAGCAACCTTACTTAACTGATCAAAATGGTTTTAACACAAATAAATTCTTCCTTGAATTTCACCATACAGTACTTATTCTGTGCCTGCAGCTAGGCCCTCATATCGTAACCTGTTGACATAGAAAAGCAGATTATTCTGGTGACAAAAATACATATCCTATATTTAGGATGAGCATAAAAATTTATGATTTAAAATGGGCTTAAAATAATTACCTACATCTTTCTTTCTAAATACGCCACCAGGCACTCAAATCCAAAGCATAAAGATACGTCAATGATAATTAAAGATACTTCAGAACCAAAAATAGCACAGCTAAAGAGAATAAATAAATATTTAACATTGAAAAACACTTCAAAACTGTTACTTATGCCTTAATTTATAGTTACAACGAAATATTTCGTTACTTTTTAATGATTAGTGGTCAGCATAATACTTTGCATATCATCAGAATATTAAGTTTATATTGGGTGTTTCAGATTACATGACACAGGTAGAAACTCATTTTAAAACACTAGCTCAAAGGGCAGATTACAGAAGAGTTATAGGATCAGCTACATTTCCACTTAAGTTTTGTGCAGTGGATGTGTTCAAAACATAGCTGTTGCTTGAAGAGCATTGCCAATGCTTCCCCATGTTGCCAAATATGTTGCTGAAGTAAATATGTAAGGACAAGAACTATCTTACATCTACATACATCAAACAGTTTCAAGATTCGAGCTACTGCTGTACGTGACAAACTTTTAACATGTACGTTAGTATTTTTTGTTTTTGTTGCAAGTATGGTTGAACCATTTCTGCAGGAATTCGAGATGAATGCTCCCATGGTATCATTTTTACATGGGGAGCTCGCTTCACTAATACATTCGTTCTTGGATTGTATAGTAAAAAATTGAAGTTTTACAGAATTGTTTTTCAGTAAAGAAAGTCCCCAAATTTTTGCATTTCGGAATTGTGCTGGACAATACTGCTGGTCGGTAGGTTTTTTTGGGTTGCTCCAGCTTTCCCTGCCCTTTATTCCAGCGCTGCTCCATACTAACCTCATGTCATCCCTCACCAGCGCTAAAGACCTCGGATGTTGAGTGCTGACCAAAATCATTCTTACTCCAGCAGGTTTAAAATATTTTCCCATTGAAAAAATATTGATATTGTTTACAATGTGTGAACTTTAAAAAACAACTGTTGGTGTTTCAGGACTGCACATTACCCAGTTTTATAAAGACAGTCATAATTGTATTATTAAAGCTATACAGAAGTTACTTAAATTCAGGTTCACTATAGCAACTTCTTGTCGGTATCCATCCAGTAATAACTAGCAGTATGATTGTCGCTGAGCAAAGAGTGACGTCTAGCCTGGAAGTTTTGGTAAAAAATAACTTAATCGTGGGTCTGTCAGCTGACAAAATGAAAGAAGAGTACAGAAGAGTGTGCAGTAACTCAACGTGTTTGGAGAAGTTGAAATCCTTTTGGAGGAGTGAAACACCTTCGCACAAATTTTGGATGGAATTTAATACACGTTTCCCCTGAGTCGTGTGCGAACTGGATGGAGTTAGTGATGATTTTGATAATGTCTCGTGGAAATGCATTTTTAGAACGTGGTTTATCTGTGAATTCAGAATGTTTGTTGGATAAAATACAGAAAGTTTGGTTGCATTAGGGGCGCGGTTCACCTCAGTTTTCAACGTATTTTTATATTTTAATATTGGTACCAGATTTTTTTCTTATTTTATACATAAATTCTGATTAAATCTTCCTCTCAGGAAATTTTTGTATCTCTCATAGTTTTTGCATAATGAGTCATAAACGTCAAAATGTGGACTTAACGGTTTTAAGTACGCCACTAAAATCAACTGAGATACCAAACTGAAAAAATTCACACTATAACAATGTTGTAGGCTATGATTTGACATATATAAAAACAAAATAATATATTTTTTGTATTTTAAAAAAATTTATATTTTTTCAAATTTCATTTCAAAATTCAGCATTTTTTTATTAAATACAGTACAGAAGTATTTTATTTTTTGTTTTTATATATGTCAAATCATAGTCTTCAACATTGTTATACACTGTGAATTTTGTCGGTTTGGTATGTCAGTTGGTTTTAGTGGCGTACTTAAAACCGTAAAGTGCAAATTTTGATGTTTACGACTCATTGCGCAAAAACTATGAGAGATACAAAAGTTTCCTAAGAGGAAGATTTTATCACAATTTATGTCTTAAATAATAAAAAAACTATCTGGTACAAATATTAAATAAAGAAAGACGTTGAAAACTGAGGTGAACTGCGTCCTTAGGGCAAGTGGGTGATGCAATGACTACTGTTGGAGTTCATGCTATACAAATAACAAAGTCTGCTGCACGAAATGCCTATGCATTTAACGTAAAAAGCATGGGTAAAAGAATAAATCATTATCAGATGAAGCTGAAGGCTGCAAATGTAAGGTAACGTCTCATCGGTAATTGAGTGAGTTGGAAAGAAAAAAAAAATTAAAACTACTTTCTAAAGCCAAAAATGAAGCAGAACTGATTGAAGAGCAGGTACGAGCACTTT
This sequence comes from Medauroidea extradentata, assembly GCA_003012365.1. Classification (NCBI taxonomy): domain Eukaryota; kingdom Metazoa; phylum Arthropoda; class Insecta; order Phasmatodea; family Phasmatidae; genus Medauroidea; species Medauroidea extradentata. The sequence continues at coordinate 4,480 of PNEQ01134791.1, read as the reverse complement.
GGAATTGGCTTATTTTTTTATTTTATTTTTATTTATTTATTTATTTATTTATTTAATGTCACCTGTGAAGATGTGAGCTTCTTCATTCAAATTTTTGCAGGTTTGATTTTTCATATGTGCGTGTAGGACTAAAATATAGGTAGGTATTTGCAGTTATGGTGTTTTTATTTCTGTTTAAAACTCTTTACAACAGACGATTGTACATATTCTGAAAATAACAAGCACTTAAAAAGTTTTGTAGTGATATTTTATCAACAAAAATTGAAGGCATTTTTGTGTAATACATTTTCCTCTACAATAATCATGTTGATTTTCGATGACACAGATGTGAAGTAGGTACTCATAATTTATGCAATCCTGAATAAATTATTGTGTTAATGGTTTTTGTATTGTTCTGTTATATAGGTAACAGTAGCAATGTATTAAATTTGATACCGTAAGTTTTGGTGTATGACATGTTTGATATTAGTATGTACCTATTTTTATTTTTTATGTAATTGGTTTATAAATGGTTAAGATAGCTAGAAAACATAAATTAAGCATTAGTGAAAACTTATTGCTTGAAATGTGCATCATATCATATTCAAATGACTAGGTGAAACCATCATGCCGCTTAGTTAATTTTTTGTTGTGACAACTTCAGCGAATTTTTTCAAAATACTGTATTGAAGAGTGTAACAAAACCTTGAATTTTTAGCTTGTTGGTCTGTAAAACCTGGAATAAACCTTGAATTTTAAATAGCCAGTAAAACCCTCTTAAGAAGTTCCCACTTATGAAGTTTTCCCCCTTAATAAGTTTGATTTATTTTTACAGTGTCTATGTTTACAATTGTAATTTAACCCTTTTAATAAGTTTTCTCAACTAAGAAGTTTAAATTTTTCAATCCATTCAGAAACTTCTTAACAGGGTTTTACTGTAGTAGATTGGCCACCGTGTTTCTGGGTTGATTGAGGGAGACATTCTATTGTCATGGTTTGTGGCAATTTTTGCATTTACAAGGGTTTTCCTACATGGGGCTGCGTGGTCGAGGGATTAGACCGTCCTCTCCCACCTAGTTGATTTGTTTTCAATCCCCGGTGGGTCCATGCCCAGATTTTTCGCATGTGTGAAATATGGTGGACATTGCCATTGGCAGGTGGGTTTTTTTCTGAGAACTCCTGTTTTCCATGCCTTTCTCATTCTGTCCCTGTGCCACACTCATCTCACATCAGCCATTTCCCGAGCTGGAGAACTATAGGCCTGTCTTGCTTGTCGAGCAGACTGCTCACACTTCACCCTGGCCGATCTTTTCCCACCCACATTGTAACCCTGCCAGGAGGTGGGAAACGTGTATTGGTTTTTGTTTCACAAATGTTCGCTTACATTGCCATGTAGTATTTAAGTCATAGCACGATGAAACAAAATCTGAGGTGTCAAGCATACGGTACCTAATCCATCTTTCTAAAATCACTCAATCATACTAACTTCGAAGGTTGAGCGTATGCCTCACAATTTCAAAAATGTATTTTTTCGTAATTATTTTTATCTGAATGAAGGCTGTGTGTGTTGGACTTAAAAATATTTATGCAGGGTGTCTATTGGTCACGGAAGTCACCGAAAAGTCATGGAATTTTGGGTAGGGTCACGGAACAGTCACGGAATTAAGAATGAGGGCATCGATTGTCTTTGTTGTATTGATAAAATAGATTTAACTCGCAGACGCAGCTAGAGCATCTGTTTACTTTTTCTTCCTTTAGGCAGAGATAACGGCTGTAATGTATTTTTATTTCCCCACTCTTTCTACTTTGCTTCGCGAACCGTGGTGTTTTCTTCGTCAGTAAGGGAGGGAAGAATATTGATCGACAACCAGGCATATGATTACCATACGTAAAAGAATTTTTGTTTACGTACGAGTACAGTAGGACCGTTGACATAGTAATTAACGTTACCAGCATGAACAACCAGTATTAAATTTACGAGAATAATTATGTGTGTACTATATATTATATACGAGTTTCATGGAACCTCCAAGGCCGGCAACATTTTTATAGCTGTTGCATTGTTTTTTTTAAAAATTGTTTTGGCATTGAGAGATGTCATATTCACCCTTCTATTTTTCTATTAATTGAAGATTCAATATTTTGTAAGTAGAAATATGTCTCAATAAAATAATATTGCCGTAACTGCAAGACTGACTCACTTTTCCGTACGCTTCCATCTATATTGGCAATAGTGTCATATTGGCTTTGTACACAGGCTAAGCAGAAACGTTTGATTTGTTTATAGCAGAACCGGTGAAGTGTCACATTATTTATAATTAGTTATAAATGGCAGACGTAATAATATTTGGAGGTTTTCGTACAAACATTTCTTCTGTAGTAATGGCGTTTCTTTAACGTAGCGGAAATAAGTTGTATGCTGGAGATTTTTTTACAAACATTTCTTCTGTCATGATGTTTAACCTAGCGGAAATAAGCCGTATTCTGCAACAGTTATGCCAAGATGATATCGAGAATAGGTGTTAATATCTGTCCGTTGTGCTGGAGCTGCAAACTACTTATGTTTAAGGATTCATTGTTTAATTACGGTTACAGTGAATTGTGCATGTGTTTGTGTGTAATTTCAGGTAGGCCTACGTGTTTTTACATTCTGTAAGGCTCGGTAGTTGTAGATACTGTTCATTAACTTACAGTGTTTCTGATAAAAAATTAATGAAGTCTTTGTGTAGGCCAAACAAGGATGGCGTTTTGTACAAGATGGCGGGCAAGTGCCATTTCCAAGAGATGTGGCTGGAAGGGGAGGGATGGAGGTCATGGCTGAGAATTGTTGAGCTTGTAAAGCATGTTTATACATTTTAGGCTGTGTAGGATACCAATATTAAGTGCTGAGAAGAAGATTACATCCAACCAATTTTAATTTAATGTTATTTTTTAATTTAAAAAGTCACCAAATGTGGTAGGAAATGGGCCCCAAAAGTCACTGATTTTTTTTAGCAAATAAGACCGGTAGACATCCTGGTATGGAAGTACTGTACTTACGTAATAGTAGTGTATACACAAATTATTTGATGTGTGAGACTTTTGTACTTTTTTATTTACGGGCTTGTAAAAAATTTATTTGATCAGATTTTCGTTTACTGTACGGCTTATTATCTCTGGTGGGCAGTTATTTAAAATTTTAAATTTACACACAATTGAGTACCGGTACTCCATAGTACATAACACCTAGTAAAATTTTTGACTTTGAGGTTCAATTGGTTCAGAAGTTATAGAATTGAAAATTATTTAAAATTTCTTTATTTTGTGCAAAATGAATGAATAATTGATTATTAAATAATACATTTTTGAATGTAAATACTTTAAAGTTTGGCGTTCTCTATGTAAGTGAAAATAGTTATGTAACTAAGAACAGTATTAAGTATGCCTGAAATGTTTGCGCTGTTTGAAGTGCATAGGTCTCAACAGGCAATGGAGGCTCGAACTTGCTCTGGGGGAGAGGGGTTCAGGATACTGTGAGCACTTTTGAAATCTTGGTTAAATTTTCCTGTTAAAATAAGTTATAGTTTCCCACCATATTTAAATTCAAACAAAGCAAGACAAACGCAAGTAACAATCAAACTGTGTACATTATTTCATACTAAAGAGTTAAGTGTCAGAGGTTACAATAAGTACATATTATTTTTTAATTATTAAGTCCGGTTTACACTATCCTTAATTCTCTACTAAATACCTTATGTATGTTCAGTCGCAGCTGGGAGTTAGAACCAATGCCCACATAAAAACAGTTGGGAAGGTACGTAGGTCAAGGACGAAGGTTATTTTTGTCACTTGTTTTGACCCTGAAGTCCAGGAAGAGGACATTGAAAAATATAAATAATGAGATAAAAGTAAAAAACCTCACTGTAGCGAAACTTAAAATTAAATTTAGAGGTTTATGTACCAAATCCAATGAATTATGTGAAAGTATTACAGTAACTGATTACCACTTAATCTGCTTAACTGAATAAACCAATATAATTTAATGTAAATTTAATGATTAATTACCGTACCCAAAATACACAAAATATTATAAATAGGAACATTCCTGTGAATGAAATAGTTTGCAATAAATATCCAATATGGTTCTCTAAAGATGTTATAAAGCTGATTAAGAAAAAAGAAACACTTCAAAATTTAAAAAAATATAATATCCGTGTAAGGGACATTTTATTTTCCAATCAAAGAAAATTAGTTAACTTGAAAAAAAAATAATAAACCGTGGAAATATTTGGAAATACGTTAAAATAATGAAAGATGGTTGCAGTTGTGGTGGCACCGCACTCTCTCTTCAGTACTATGCCCCACTAGTTGCTTACACTGCTCCACAAAGAAAGTTGGTAATCTGGTCAGTTCTCATACCTGCTCCGGTCTCAGCGGTGAGCTACTCTTACCTCAGGGTTCGTGGTATCGAGGGATGGACGCATGCATAACAGCATTTAAAAACACGTGGTCAGATTAACAG
>PNEQ01134790.1:0-11735 GCA_003012365.1 Medauroidea extradentata | reverse complement strand
CTGGATATGTTTTTTATATGCTTCAAAAGAACAGTGACTTTCTTTTTAAATGTAAGAACGTGGATGTACATTGTTACAACTTTTTATGTAGGTTGTCCACCTACATAAGAAATAACAAAATAGGGGGGGGGATGTGTTTACTACAAGAAACGACATGTAAAATACAAACAAATACATTAGTATGGTACAAGCTTTACATTGATAGAGTGGGTGCCCTTTCTGTTCACAAAATGGTTTTCCGGCAGCATGTCGGGATTATTGCTTAGAGGAGGAACAATTGCAACATGAGTACAGTCAAGGCTGCCAATTGCTCATGAGAAACAATATGGTTCCATAAAGCGAGCCATAAATGTGAAAGTTAGTGCAGTATGCCTACAACTGTCATATTCAGTGCATCCATTAAAAAAAAAGTCATTATTCGTTCTCAACTGAACAATTACATGAATTTATTACAAATGTGACAGGAATTACTAAACAGCTTCACTTTCTCTAATTATCATCTATTATTTGAAGAGTATTTTTTTTCTTCAAATGTGACAAACCAGACATTTTAGATAATTGTATAACTGTAAGTTATTTCATATCTGAATTTAACTTTTTTTGTTTAAATACATTTTGTTATTTCTACAGACCTAGCATAAATTAAGTGTTTCAAGTTTATTAAAATACTTGACTATCTTTTCTGTCAGGCTTTTCATAGATTACAACTGGTATAGATAACATTCAAACAAATATTGTAGCCTCCGTTGGCATTCTTACAAAAGTTGTAGCTATAACAGAATCCTACAAACTGTCATTCTAAACAACGTTTAATAATAGGTTTTAAGTTGTTGTTATATAAGTAAAATAAATTCACCACTTGTGTATGATCATTGACCAAGAAAGTATATTCACTTCCATACTCGATCCATTTCTCTTCAGACTCCCAAATCACAATGTACAGTATCTCACAAATTCCTAACCCATGACTGTGATAAACCAAACACTTTTTGGAAATGGATTTCATTTAGTTCGAAAGAATTGCTGTTGTCCCTCAAGAGTTTTCCTTTCTACACGAATATGCTGTATATTTGCGCGACGATTATTTTCTTTGTCTAAGTCTGCAGCTACTTCCAGCTAAAATAATCTCCTTACGTACGCCATATTTCGTGTTACTCAAGGAAAGGAAACGATCGTGAAACAGATTTCGACAGCACAGTAGCACTCGAAACATTTTGATCGTTGATGAATGACATTCGAAAGCTTTCGAGACGCCATTTCTTACTTAGAATTACAGACTTCCCAATTATTATCGGAATCGAGATTTGACGATCGGAATTTTCGTGCCGAGAAACTTAAACCCTCTGGTATCTGTGCAGCTACTGTGGTCTGTGTGTGGGTTGAACGCGGCAATGTGCGAACTTTGACGTGTTCCCTACATCTGATAAGCGCCTTCTCGGCGAGACTGATGTAAGGATGGGAATCGAAAGCTAAATTTTCGATATTGAGATAGCGATATATCGAAAGGAGACCGATAATTTACATCGATATATCACATAAAATATCGATATTCATTATTTCGATTCATCGAATATTAATTTTTGTCTAGTTAACTTTCATAGTGTAGCACGAATTATTTTGATTCCAAAAATTTAATTTTAATAAACTTATAGTTTTGTACAACTGAAAGTGAAAATGATCAATATGTATTTTTGGGGAAAAAAATATTTCGGCTGTTATAAGAACAACCATACACAAACATAGTACTTTTGTTTATTTCCACTTGGTTTTGTGTCACATACATATGGTTAAGGTAATATTTAATATATGTATGTACTGAAAATAGCATAGGTGATGTCGGAGATCTTGCAATTAAAAACATTATATATTCTTGTACGAAATACATGCATGTGGAAGCTAAAAAAAAAAAATGTTACATGTGAAGCCATTTACAGGTACTGATCTGCCTATAAGATGAAGTCCATAATTCCAGAAAACCTCTGTCCTTGTTAATGCAGTGCTGTTTAAGACATTTGTGTAGCATCCTATAAATTATATTGGAGCAAATTAAAAAGATTTGAATTAATTTCAAAAGTATTATATATAAAATGTATATTTTACCATATCTTTGCAATATAGTAAAAAATTATTTTTTCAGGAACTATCTATGCATTGATTTACTAAAAGGCAACAAAATATTCTATGCTATATGCGTAGGATTAGCCGAAATATACGTTTTTCGTAGCATATTACCTTAATTGTGTCAAAATATTAAATTTAATGAGTATTCCAACAAATGTAAAATATTCAACAAACAAATACTGCATCATCTTCACTGCGATTTGCTCATTAATTATTCAATAATTGCGCCCATTCGATCCACCCTGCTAAAAATGCAGCTCGTTGACAATTGTTGTTCCACTTAACTTTATAGAAACAAAAGCACCAGCAGAGAATTTTTGTGTAGCTGCACAGCACTACATTGCTCTGCACGAACTATGTGGGGAAGAAACACAGCTTTTTAACACTTTTCACTATAATATTTTGCTTGCTTTTATGACAAATTATTTACAGTCTTACTAAACAAATACTTGAGTGCTCGAGAACAATTACAAGTTAGAATAAATTGGTGCGTTATAAAATCACTTCATTTTCACATAATGTTAAAGTATCTAATGGCACACAGTTAAAAATTTTTGAATGTCACAGAAAAATTTATTTCTTGTTAAAATGAGTAAATTCTCTTTTTATACAGTACGTATACGAAAATAATTGTTATTTATTATTAAATACACACAAAAATTAAATTTACATCTTTAGGTTCATTCCAGCATAGTATTTCCTTAGAGATGGTCAATCCTTCATTCACTATTCCATGGCAATGTGTTGTAAAACTTTTTTTACTATATTACAAACTACTTAGGTACTTGATTTGCGAAATAGCATTTTATGACGAATTCACTAATTCAATCTTGTGATTAAAAATGCATTAAGAATTACAAGCAGTGTGGTACTTAGCATAAATGGCATATAACAAGCAAAATGTTTAATGACCAAAGTTTTGTTCATTGAAATTGTTAACAAAGTATTTTATCTTTACAAAGGCAAAATGAATTTAAATTATATCACACATCACACACGTTGATAACTTGACATTCTCTTATAACATGTACAATTTTACAAACTTTACTCTTATTATTTCTGAATCCACTGGGTGCAATTCAGTGACGATAAAAACAGCAACTGCGAGAGATGTTCACCAGTAAGCCTGTTTCTATTTTCTGTTGCTATGAGGCCAGCTTGCGAAAACAATCTTTCTGATGAGACAGATGTGGCGAGAGCAGGAAGGTAATGCATTGGAAATTTTTAAACATTTGGAAATTAATTTTTATGTGATTTCCAGACAGAAAATACATTTCCTTGTCTGTCATCAACAGACTTATTTAAGTACAGTTTCAGTTCTGCAGGAACCGTGCCAAACTTGTTCTTCTTCGATCATAGTTTTGGAAACCGCAGTGTCATGCTCAAACCAAAAGTCGTTTGGGTCAGTGTCAACAACATCCGCCGGAGGTAAAACTCCTAAATAAAGCAATAACTATGTATACCGAACATGCCACATTTAACTGATTTAAATGACAATACATACCTTCTTGTGGTGGTTTTCCTTCCTTGACAACATTGGCAACAGCATAGCTTACCCACGTCACAGCTTGTGCAATTGCCATTGAGCTTTTGAAAATGAAGTCTCTTAAATATCGTGTCAAGCAATGTTGACATCGCCAGAGGTGCTACTTTTTCGGCATTTCCATGTCTCTTTTCAATACTTTCAGTGACAAATTCTATACATTTTTAAATATTTTTAAATTGCGTTTATGGCCCCTACAAATCGCACAAGATTCACGAGAGGTATAACTTTGCTGGAAGTTTTCTGCAGACAACTCTTGTGTGACCTGGTACAATGGGTACAGAATCTGTAATATCATTTTAATTGTGGCCAGTTCAGCTCCTGTAAGCATTAGTGGTGATTCAGGAATCTTCAGTAGAACCATTCCGATAACATCACTCAGCTCGATGAAACTTTATAACATAGAATATGTTTAATTCCATCGTGTTGGAACGTCTTGAATAAGACTAAGAGCTGTTGCCTTCTGTCTTTCCACTTTTATACTGAAACTTCCTAACATCATCTGACATAGTCTTGCTTCTTTTGTTAAATGTGACTTTCTCTGTAATATTTTCTATCCCAGGAACAGTTTCTAGTTTTTTCCCATCAACATTCTTAGCAGAGAGCAAGTGTATGAGCAAAGCAAGGTAAATGTTTGTTCGGTTCAAAGGTATCCTTTACTGCTTTGACAATGTTTTTGGCCATTGTCAGTTACTACAACAGACACATTTTCCTACATTTGCCCGAGATAACTCAGGCATACGATTATGCTCCGAAATTATTAGCCCGAGATATCTCGTGCAAGTCCGAAATGTCCGCGCTGAAAATTATTTGCCTAATATATTTTGTTCTTTAACATCTGTGAACGTTAGGTTACAGCACGTTATGGCCAAGTATTGATGAGTTACGTGTGCGATAACTAGATGGTGCTGAAAGTGCATTCTGTAGCACGATTGCTGCGGAGTTACAGTTCTTTATGTGCGGAGTTTTATACTATTGTTTTTCTTCGAGTCGTAGTGCAATACTCAGCATCAGGTAGCAGCACAGTATCAGCATACGTTGTTTAGTTATATGCGCAGTATATTGATGGTGCCAAAGGTTTATTTGGTAGCCGATTGCTCCGGAATTGGCGAGACGTTTGTTGTTACATGCGCTACAACGAGACAGTGCTAAATGAAGTGCGATTGTTCCGGCGTCGTAATTTTTTATCTGCGTAATATTACAATCTATTTTGCCGCACTTTTTTCTATTATGAACATGTTTAATGTTATACCCACTTAAGAGTTTGCAGCACAATAACAACTTCGTAAATCATCAGCAGTCGTGAGTAGGGAAATATCCTTATTGATTTACATTATTTGTGTCATGTTTATTCGCTTATAATTTAGGTGAAGCACTTCTATTGCAGTTTTATAATAATTAAATTTCGTGGACTAGCGATTTGAGCAGCGTTTCCCTACATTGTTTATGTAAGTTTGTCACTCAAAAACAATGTACAGTGACAGTGATATTGATAATTTAGAAATAAGTTGCATCGGGAAGCATCTCATCGTTGTCAAGTGACAGTAGTAGTGAAGACGATGGAAGCAGTTCTTTGGTAGATGTTAGGCAGTGTTGTACAGTTCTTTACCACCTTCTCCGCCAAGGTTTCCTTTCCTTTCTGAATCCAAAATAAATATTGACATTGAACCAGCTGCTGACATTTTACAATTTTTTGAATTATTTTGTGATGAACATTTGATTGGAATAATTACAAATGAGACAAATCGCCATGCTGAACAGCGTCTACGAGCTGATGAAGCCATGGTTTGTGGGTTCATGTGGCAACCCACAACGAACCATGATATTCGAACATTCCTGGCAATCATTTTCCTTCAAAGCATCATAAATATGCCAGTAGAGAAGTTGTATTGGAGCAAAAATCCAATTTCGCAAGCTCCAATTTTTCCTAAATTGATGTACCGCATATTCATTTTGTTGAAACAGTTTCTTCACTTTTCATACAACGAAACCTGCGACCCAGAAAACCATCCTTGCCATAAGCTAAATAAAATTTGGCCAGTAGTCAAATAAGTGAAACATTTCAGAAATTGTACACACCAGACAGGTACGTCACAATTGACGAGAGTCTCATGCTCTACAAAGGCAGACTAGGGTGGGTTCAATATATCCCTCAAAAACGTGCACGATTCGGCATCAAAACTTGGAAGTTCATCATTTATACAGGCAAGGGAACAGTTTTTGATGGAGAATATATTCACCTTCCCATTTCTTCGCAAATAGTGATGACATTAGCTCGACCTTTGTTAGATAAAGTTAAATGTATTACTCTAGACAATTTTTATTCACATTCTCAACTTGCAAACATTCTGCTTAGCCACAGGACTGACATGTATGGGACCTTCAGACTCTCCCTTAACGACATTCCATAAACACTTAAAAGAGGCAAGTTAAAGAGAGGAGATATCGTAGCATCGCAGCGTGAAAAAGTGACTGCTATGCGTTGGAAGGACAAATAAGATGTGTGTTTGTTGTCAACAATTCACATTAGCGAAATAATTGAGATCTAGAAAAATAACAAAACACTCGAAAAACCGAGAGAAGTCGTCGACTATAATTTTGCAATGGGAGGCGTTGACAGAGCCTACCAGCATTTTGCTAGCTATTATGTTCCTTGAAAATGTGGAAAAAAAATATTGCAAAAAAATCTTTTTTACACATTTTTCAACAGGCAGTTTTCAGTTCGTACATACTGTACAACAAACCCATTACGACTGACTGCACATAATTTCACAGAGAGTATACCCGCCACAGATAAGAAAAAGGCTCGAACTCGTTAGTCTGCCGTGTGTTCTTCTAAAAAGGATAATAAAGGAAAGAAAGTGAGACAGGAAAGCAGGTACCACTGCCCAGAATGTAACATTGGGTTCTGTGCTGCACCTTGTTTCCGACTGTACCACAACAAAACAAATTTCAAAAAACTATTTCATTGAATTTATTGGATTTCTTAGAGTTGAAAAAATGAATACACCTGACAACATGTATATAGTTTTTGTAGAAAACTGAAGTGGGTTAATTTTAAATAATTTTTTATGTGTACATATTTTTATTATATCTGTAATTTTTATACTTTTTGAGTGTTATATTTTTCAGTTCTATGAACATACACGCAAATAGATGTAAAATGATGAGTATAGGAAAGGGAATTCACTGGAAAATATTAGTATATTGTAAGTAGTAAAATTGTAATGCCATAGAATTGATGAGTAAATTTGTAGTTTTGTTTTCAATTATGAGTTTTCCAGCCATGTTATCATTTGTATAAAACAATAAGATGTAAGTTGTATTTATTTGTTGAGTAATTTTGTAATTTTTTTACATAGTGTTTTCGAGTGATATGAAATCTGTATGAAAATTAGTTTCATGCTAAATGAAGAGAGGTAATTGATGTGGACTGTTATGTAAAATGAATAATAGGTTCAAATACACTTCATGTAAAAACATGTAAATTTTTAAAAATATTTTCCATGAAAGTTTGTATTTTTTTCTTCCGTAATACTTGGAATTTGCATGTAGTATTTTTTATAAAAGTGAACGAATTATTTATGTTAACTGTTTTCGATAATGAATGTATGCAACAAATATTACGAGTGACATAAACTGTGTGAACAAATTGTTTCCTTACCAAATGAGAAGGGATGATTGGTGGAAAATCTTTTAGTAACTGATTGATGCAAATGGTGCAACAATATATGCTCTGATTGTTTAGGATAACAAGTTTGTAAACATCTCTACATAGATATGTAGTGTTTGAAAATTTTTTCTAATAAAATGCTTTGAAATATCTTGAATTCTGTATGCAAAAATTGTTTCATGCTAATGTGAAAAAATAATTCATGTAAACTTACAACAATAAACATTCAAAACGTTGTGGATAACAATTTGTAAATATTCGAGTAACAATATGAAAGTTTTTATTTATAGTTTTGTAGGTTTGTAATTTTTCCATATAATGATTTCAAGTGTCATGACATGCGCAAATTTTTTTTTGCTACAAGAGAAGAGATTATTAATAGTGGCATATGATATTTGCAAATCGTGAATAATAGAACATCGTTCAGTTGTCTGCACCGTTGCCCACCATCTGGAACGAAAATTACAATTGTATTTAAACTGACAGATTGTTAATAATGGTATTTATTTTGAATTTAAAGTACAGTAAGCCCTCAATTAACAGACCCTTTATAACCAAGCCATCAATTAACAAACCCTTTGTAACCAAAACTGAAATGTGTTTCTTTAATATAAATGCGAAACTAACTTCAAGGAACCCATCAACATGAGCCTAAATTGTGTAGCGGTGTATTATAAATCTAATTACTTCCATCAAACTTCCACAGATGCGTCCAATATATTTATCTTTAAAAGAACAAAAACTTCAAACAAATATATAATAGTTTCAACACATCACATATATGAGAATAATTTTTCGCATGACCAAAAATTGCTGTTATGCCGGGCGTGGCAACAGGGATACAATCTTTAAATCACTGACAAAGCAAAGTCCGAGCTGCAAACTTTATTTCAATATATTTTATTTAACGGCTTAATATTTACAACTATGTTCACTTACTTGAATGTGACGCTGATGTGGCCCATATGGCGAAGCTAACTAGCATTAAAGAAAACAATCTCATTTTCTACTCTGGCGGCTGTACTGAGGGCGTGGCATCTGGCGCAGGCTTCAGGTCGTCCCAGCAGCAGTTCCTCCTTGTAGACTGTTAGAGCGGAAGACCAAAGATACGCCCGTAATGGCGTGCAAGCGAATATAACTTAATCTATTGAGTGGAAGGGGAACTTCCCTCCGGGAATGGTACCTCCCAAGGGGAGTGACTTACTTATTGGAATATGCTAGGGACTCCTCACGATTGGCTATGGACCAAGCCCATGCGCTATGCGTCTGTGCTGTCGTCGAATGGACGAAGTCCATGCTTCCAGGAAAACTCTTCTCCACCGTGGCCGCACTGCAGGAGAAATGTCGTCAACACTTGGGAAATGTCAAGCCACGAACGGATTTAAGTGCCGGGAAACTGAGGTCTGTGGTTACACCACACTCTGGACACAGTTCTGTGTCGTAGTTCCTCTACACGCAAGGCTCGTCGCCTTGAACGAAATAATATTCACATAGCTAACACACAAGACATTAAGTCTGAATACCCTGGGTTCAATGACAGGCAAGGCCTGGGCATTACAACACTTCCTCCTTTGAAAAAGATCTGATCTATACAAACAGATCTTTTAAGAAAATAAAAGAAATCCAAGAAGTGTGGAAGAAGCTATACTTCTACGAAGCAAAGAAATGTGGAAGAAGCTATGCCTTGATTATTCAACCTAAGTACGTCTATATTCAAGAAGACTATAAGTTCACACCAATAGATAGTGTCATCAAATCAATTGAAATTTCATCAGAGTTGCAGTAGAACAATCTTCTTCTTATTCTTGTCCCTCCATACTGCAGTAGCCCATTCTTCTCGAGTAATGAGATTGCTTTAAATCTACTCATCAAATTCCTCAACTTAATATGAGTGGGATAAACTACTAATTATCTCAAATTCATTTACACTAAAGTCATTTAAAATCAAAATAAAGCAAAAAAGGTCTAGAACCACGTCAACCTCACTTACAAAATAATTCACGAGAGATAATATCTTGAGTGAGAGCTGAAACAAAACACAAATAACCCTTGGCATATTACAACACATGTTACACTTAAATTCATCATATGTATACTCATTTTAAATGTTCATGTTGATTATCATCGTCGATATATAAGACAAAGTCTTTAAAATGTTGAACTCAATATGTGATCATTGGTAAACACAAGTTAATCATTCATATGCATACAAGATTAATTAAATTGAATAAAAACATTTGTAAAAACACATTTCATAACATTTATCATTGCTCAAATTATTAAATGGATCAAAATTAAAAAATAATGCTTCGAATAATATTTATCATCGAGCTTCTTTAAAAATGTCACTTCTTTCATAATTGTAAAGCATACTTGGTGGGATAGATTATTGTGAAACTTGATATAACACTGTGTGATGTTTCTCTATTCATTTAACAACGAAACACTGTGTTTGAAAAACTCGTCGTCGGAACCTTATTCTCTGATCGCTGTGAACTGTAGGGTCGTGATGTCATTTCAATGTCTCTCCCTTTGCCATGAGACATTGGTACACCTTTACTATTGGTACCTGATGATGAGGCCCCCTCCTTAGGGACAGTTTGGACTGGCGTAGATCCCTCCTTAGGTCGAGACGATATGGACCCCTCCATGGGTCGAGACGATATGGACCTCTCCATGGTCCATGACGATGAAGTCCCCTCCTTGCAGCTGGCTTGGGCCCCCTCCTTGAGGCTGGCCCGGGATGAAGAGGTTATGGCCCCCTCATTGAGGCTGGACCATGATGAAGCGACTCTCTCTCCGAAGCTGACTCGTGATGACGCGACCCTCTCCTTAAGGATCCCCCTCCTAGGCTGCGCTGTAGGCGGCGTCGTCAGCTCGACTTCTCCTCCAACCCTGGACTGCTGGACACAGTCTCGTTGTCTCCTCCTTAATAGAACTTCAGGTCGACATCTGGATAGCTGGCAACCAACTCGACGACGTATGAACGTTAACATGGCGATTATTCTTCCAACAATAGTTATAGATAACACAACTGTAATGGTTTTTGAAAGTTGTGTATCAGAAATGTGCTGACTTTTAACGACTTGTAACTTTGACATCAACTGCTGTATCTCTATACTTGTGTTGTTATCATGAATACTCGACAAATCAATCTTAAACTTAGTGACTGTTGATTCAATCATATGCTTCCTCAGCCACTTTAGAACCACCTTCCATACCAGGGCAAATCTTTGTTATTTTAATTTTATTTGGCACGGAATAGATCCAACTAGCGCCATCTACCGATCTGATAAATACTGGTGTAAAGACTTTTCCTAATACCTCTCTCTTACACGACGAAGGATCATTAGTTGGCAGAGCCTATATCATATCAACTAGAAATGAGGTTCTTTCACGGAAAAAGTCGGGACATTCACGGGACAAACTACATTATTTGCTCCCCTGCACTCATTCAAGTCTGCTTCAGACATCAACGCATAAAACTGTCTATTCTCCGAGCGTGCGATACACGGATGACTAGGAATAACCTATATGTATCGATTCAAATTTTCCTCATAGACTGGAAATGGATAAGCTCTGAATATTTTAAAATATCCTCTTCATGCATGACTGTGTCAAATGACACCACCATATCTTATTCCTAAAAAAAAATAAAAGCATGAATCAGAAAGATCCACGAATGCATGGCGACGTCGTGTGACAACAGCATGTAGTTTTCCAGCCGCTCCAGAGATGGCAGCACCTATCTCAACCTTCCCAGCGGAATTGCAGTGAAGTGTGTGTTCTAATTGCGCTGTATTGCTGGTTTTGAGTGAATGCAAAATATTTCCAGACATCGATGTGGATTTTAGAAGTAAGTAAAAATTTGTTTGACATGCATACAAGTGTAAATATACATTCTATAACGTTAAACCACACAATTTTTTGTTTTGTGATGTAAATAATGAGTAAAATTATGATGGTGGCATATACCACCACCATGCAAAAATGGAACATATTTGTAAAGCTGTCAAATGTTTTACTTTACTATTTTGAAAATATTTACTGAGGTAATGTTTTGTTATTATACATATGTTTTAGGCCCATTATGGCAAGGAGACACATGACTGATGATGAAGCATTGAATTATTTCTTTTCACTTGGAGAAGCAGAAATTTCATCTGGATCCGAAGCTAGTTTCTGCAGCGATGATGATAGCGATGTTTGTGATGTAAGGCAAGACAGTTCAGGTATTTATAATTCTGATAACGAATTCACACAAATACCAAATTCGAGTAGACGTAATGCCGTGGTTTCCCACACAAACGTAGCAGTACCTCCCGCTCCACCAGCTGCAGACCTAGCTCGTGAAAATATTGTATGGCATGCAGGAAGAGACAATGCTTTCAGTGGTAA
>PNEQ01134789.1:0-19215 GCA_003012365.1 Medauroidea extradentata | reverse complement strand
GAGCATTTCTCATCATCATTCATGGCCAGTGTAGGACATCACATAAACTTGCACTTGACCACGGGCGTAAAGGTGCGTTATTAGGACCGTACATCCATTCATTCATTCGGCCTATAACCCCTCATACACACCCAGTATCTTCTACTAACATCGCCACTGCCCATACCATCTCCGTGCTGCAGGGTATCGCGAGGTAGGCACATCGCATGACGAGTGTTTAGCACGAGGACGAATTCATTTCCATCTTCATTCTCCTGAGCGAACCCCTGGTCCATCCCAGCGGCCAGCGGACCCTTGCTTAAGCAGGAGTCACACTTTCACGTGCCGTCATAACAGCTCATGCCACAACCGCCGTATTAACATCAGTAGCAGCCAGAAAGCGCCATAACACCTTCCGTGACCACGCTGACCAAATCCAGCATTTTTCAATTAACGTAATTTTCTTTAAGGCACATGTAAGCAGACGCATAATAAAACAGTGTATCGAAACGTAATTATCAGTCGCAGTATTCAATTAGTAATTTTGTTCACCCTCATACCCTAGTGCTCATGTACCTATCAGTATAAAACAATCAGTAACACCGTCGAGTGGGATCATTAAGAGTACCTGGACAGACCACCCCCTGAGTGTAAGAGTCTCGAAGTGTAATACTGGGGAGTATTGCTGGCGCCCACCCTAACATCTCATATAACATCTAAATTAAATTGATCTCATCCCGCTCGAGAGAGAGTGTCAAAACATAATTGGTTACGTCGTAATTTTTACTTCAAATGGTTACATATACAAATGACTAACGTAGGACTCAAAGACATTTTGAAATCTGATAATTAAGGGGGTCCAAATACATTAAATATGTTTTCGATTATTCTTCTGTATCTATCGAATCAATCTATATATCGAAGTGCTCTTTGCTTCAGATTGATGCTTATGTAAATATCTAACTACCATTTAAATATATTTTCCTAATTCGGCCCCAAAGAGGTAAAGAATGGGTAAAATGTGTTTTCAATTCACAATTGATATAAATCGACCACATTTTTTTTTTTTTGTATTGCGACGTGATTTTTGTTTAAGATGGATGATTGCTCCAATACCTGAAAAGTTGTTTCACGAATTTTCGAAATTCGCCACCTCAGGAGGTGAAAAGGGTTTAAAATAGGTGAAATGTGTTTTCAATTAATCGTCGATATATCTTGAACCCAGCGGTCTGTTGTCGTGTTTCTCACGTCCACGATACAACAATAAAGTATTCTAAAATGTGAGTCAAGGGTTTTTCAAAATTCACCTCTTAGGAGGTGAAAAGACCTGTAATGTATCTTAGGTAAATCCTATGTATCAAACACGTCGAGATATACAAATAATTTTTTCAGGGATCATATATATATTTTTTAAATAAATTATTGATTTTGATTCGACTGAAACGAGCTACCGTCGTGATTTTCACTTCAATTGGATGCTAATACAAATGTCTAAGATGTGAAATCATAATATTTCTATATTCAACACCCAAAAGGGTGAAAAAACACAAAATTTGTTTTCCAACAACCCATGATATCTATCTAACCAATAGAGGGATTGAGGTGTTGTTCGCGTCAGAGTGATGCTTACGAAAGTATTTAAAAAATTATATGTAGGTTTTTTTACTTTATAAGATAATGTGATTATTAAGAATAAAACTAAAATTGTGAACTTTCAATGCAGACAATCCGAAAAGTAAGTACAAACAGTGAGAAATAAATTATACAGGAGTTTCACTCTATAGTAACATATCGAGACGAGGTCTTGTACAACCTCTGTGAGCCCGTGACATGAATATTTTATTATTTAAATTGAATCTGTTGTCACAAATTATTTCTACGTTACGTGACACAGTTGTTTGTAGCTCAGGTCTACATTTCGGGAGGTTCTGGGCTTGAATTCTGTTAAAAGCTGCGTGCGAACGTTCAATTCAATTCTGACACACAAAAAATTCAGGGCAGATTGAATTAGTGAAATTTACATGTAGTCGTTTAAAAGGGGTAAAACTTATTACGCAGTTCAGTTTCCATTTAGGTTCCTCGACGTCACCTCACATGTCATGTCACTATTCTCAAGGTTGGGGCACCAAATACGTTTCCGCGAAACCTTTTCCCACCAACACTTTCTAGTGGCATAAAACTTCAAGTGAATATTTTGAAAATATGTAATGGAGGGCACCGTCACCGATGGTTGTGCACAGGGTAAATCAGACGTTTTCTATTTGATTAACCTCTTACATTTAACACCATGTAACTGCCCCAGACCGTCAACTTTACTGTGATTATAAATAAGGCCCAGGTGAAGTCGCTGTTAGTGGCAGGGACAAACCTAAGACTGCTTTTCACGTGAACAGCTAAAGTTACTTATCCTGCTGCAGATTTAGTTCAACTAGCAGCTTGGACGTTCTAACAATTGATGACTCCAGGTTTACAAAGAGGTATTTCTGTTAAAGTAAGTATTATCAGTTATGAATAATACTCATGAGCAAAGCTGCAGTGGACTGCTACTACACGCATCAAAACTGATTGATACAACGTAGGGGCCGATTAAATATCACAACCTGTGACTTTCACCGACGCAGTGCACTTGCTAAATACTGATATTTAATCGGACTCCAAGATATCCTACTTTGTCTGAACACACTGAGCGCTACCAATTCGTATGTGTGTCTGCTGTCTCCCGTCGCGGCTTTGCCTTCCATTCTCGAAATTTGTATTACGGAAATATTAAATATAAATAGAATAAGCAGCTATCGTTTTAATTTGTTAAATTGATACCATTACAGTTCCAGTAATGCGCCATTAGTCGGGCAGAAAAAGTCACAGTCTGATTGGATATAAATATAAGAATAGAAAATGTGTAGTTATCAGCGCATTGGTCTAGCAGCATTGCGCACACATTTTTCGTGTGCCGAGACATACTGCTATGTAAAGAAAACTAACACAGAAGTCCGAATTAGGAGTTACGGGAGGGGGGAGCTGAGTCTACTCAAGGCTGGCCTACTGCTCTTCGCAGTACACCCAGCCACAGAGAGAAGAGAAGAGGAAGGAAAGTGTGAAATAGGAGGTGCAGGACCTAAGGGTATCCACGGTGGGAGGGGTAGAAGCGGACAGCAAAGCTTCGTTTTCCTGCCACCCGTCTCAGTGCAAGACCGATATGGAATTCAAGCGGTTGTTGTACTCGACCTTAGGTAGGTGAAAGCCTTAAGCCGACATTTACTGGGTGGTTTCTAATGGGTTAGTAATGTACTGTAAGTAATAAAAAAAATGTTGTAGTTAGTTTTTGCCGTACAAGTCAATATTTATGAGAAATTTATGCGTACTATTTCAACACTGAATTGTTGTGTCTATCTTATAAGGCCATGCTCCTCTGTTTCTACTGTTTTAACAATTATTAATTCTTAGACTTCAAGAGCAGATATCAAAAATCTGTTTGGCAGTTTAGTTTAATGTGGTTTTAACCATAGTAGCTAATTTTTTCAAGATAGTTTCAGGTAATTTTGTAACTAATAACATTTTTGTTAATTTACTATCAGTTAAAACTGTGTAATTTCTTGTCTTAAGAAACTAGCTATCATGGCCAAAACTATTTTTAACAAAATTTCAAAACAAATTTGTGATATCTGCTCTCATATAAGCTTAAAATAGTATAGCAAAAACAGTAAAAAAAAAGGAGAGTCTGCCCATAAGTAACATATTGGCAGTTGGTGTAATGAAGGAACAAATTGTATGACATGTATTATCTATCCATACTTACTGCAATGAATCATCACTGAAGTGCAGTTGTGTGTTTTTAACAATATCCAAATGCTTTATGATTACTTTGTTATTTCAGAATGGAAACTCTTATTAATTACAGTAGTTTAAATTGGTTTGATACTTAAAATAAATACGAAGAGTAGTTAAATCACAGTTAAACTATTTTACAGGAGCAGGTAGAATTCAAAACCTCTGAAATTATTATATACGTGGTGATAACTAGTAATTTACTATTGATTTTTCCACAGCAAATAAGGAATTAAAAAATGTAGCCACGTCATTTCTGTATTCTCGGTAAAAGTTATATGGTTCAAACTCTGTAAGCTCTAAACATGGCGCCACATGTAAATAATCCATCTAGTTCAGGTATGATGACAGAGGTGATAAGTGGGTGGTTTTCACCCTGACCTATCCACTTTTAGCATTGGAATTGTTTAATGTACAATCATAATATTTTTTTTGAGATCACGTATGTGAACATAGATCTCTCATGAGTTTGAGTAGGGTATTTGCTGGGAAGTAGGATATGTGCATAGAAGTTATTGAGCGTTTGTTTACTTGCTTACTACCCAGTCCACATCGGCCACCACTTTTGTTAAATCACTCTGGGGTTTTTCGTTTGATGTAGGTATTGAACCAGTTTAACATACTGTTGGACTACAATGTTCGTACTGTGCCTTTATTTTTACGGTTTGCAGCCTTTGGACGTCATAACTGTTTACATCGCCACTTGACCTGCCATATCTATTTTTTAAATGGTCTCTATTCTCATTTGTTCCCGTCGAAGTTGCACTGCCTGTTCATCGATTGAGACATGAGAGTGAGGAAGCTCTACTATGTAATGTGTGCATATGAAATGAAATTCACCATGTATTTGTGCCTTCTGGCAGGGTCATAGTGATTATGAGAGAAGGCAGGAGTGAAAGTTGAACGGTCTGCTAGACTAGTGGGCCAAGCCTTTTACCTGATGGCCTAAAGAATAAATGAGGTAAGCTAAAATGTGTGTAGAGAAGCGACAGAATGAGGGAGACAATGTTTAGAGGGTGTGTATGTATGTTGAAATTTAGCAGACATGTCGAGTCAGTCAGCAGTCTTGCCCCTGCAGCAGCCGCTGCTGCTGCTGCAAGAACTGAGCCCCTGGACCAGCTGGTGAGCATGCGTGATGACGCTGGCTGCATGCCATATTTGTTTCTTCGCACGTTTCTGCCATCTTGGCTTTCCCTAGACAAGTTGACCCATGTAACCCTGTTCACTTGAGCAGGTTGTAGCCACCACTATTGCAAGTGTCCCTACTCAAGACACAGCCTCCGCCCTTTATGAAGGCAAGGCTGTGGAGCTCTACTGACAGCGCCTACTCCAGTTATACGTAACAGCGCCATGCATGTTTGTATAGCGTTGGATGCCTGCTTCAGCTGCATTGTTGAGGATGGGATATGGTGCACTACGTAGAAAACTCTCTCTCTCTGTTAGGGATCTTGGTTTATTCCTGTGCTGCCCTTGTTCGCTAGCCTAACCTGCTAGCGCGGTACTTCCTACTGCGAACGTTAATTGAGTGATCGACCGTGGTGCACCACTTCAGTGTCCCTACAGCAGCGAAATCTAAACACTCACAGTCACAGACTGCGGTCCCTGGGTTATCCTCGCTTCTTCAGCAGGCTGACCATAACCGAACTCAGGGAAAGCCGGCCAAAAACTGATGTCGAACCCTGGATTGTAGCACCTTTTACAGTCCCTATCCAGACATATTAGTAAACTCGCTGTGTGCTTGATTGCTTCTCCCACTTCCACATATGAATGTGCACAGCTCTGAGGCAAAACCATAGCATAGTGCAACACACATAGATATCTCTCTTGGGCATGTAACCCAAGCCTGGTGAATTCTTTCTTTTCCGTTAGGCATCATAATAATGATTCATCCAGAGTTGCCCAACTTGCACTTTCCAGCAACAAGTTACAGTGAAGTGGGAGTTGACCACACACACACGTCCCAAAGATATCTTTGTGTGTCACCTCTTTACACACTCAGTGTTCAACGACCATTGAACATTTATCCATCCATTCTAAGTTTACTCCCCTGTTTTCTCGGGATGGTCATATGCTTGCAGGTCATCCCTAGACTGGTGGAACCATAAAATCCTGCAGTCAGTGAATCCTACTAGTTGTAGCACTGCTGACAATTCATAAAACTTGATTTTAATTTCAAACCAGACATCACAAAAGGGACTCCTCAAACCCTAATTTAGACTACATGAACTAAATAAAGTTAATTACATACTTCATTGTACAATTCTAAGTTAACTAAGCATTCATGATTACACAAATAGTACCTGTCAATAATTTACACAGAAACATCAGAATACACATAATACATTCTTGAGGTTCATAGTTTCACAGGCACAAGAGACTGTTCATCTTCAGGTCAGACCCACAATGAGTAACACAGACAATTTACACAAACTCTACTTGTTTATTAGCATTACATTAATCAATTATTATCCCAGTCCTCCTGGTTACCACAACCAAAAGAATAAAATACAAGTCATCACATGACTTGAAAATATCAGGCATTAATTATGTCGCTAATAGTTAACACAATATATATTAACTCTGACCACTCCTAATCATTCACTTTCATTGACAACCACTCTTTGTCATCGACTTCTCATTAACGTGTTACTGTAGACACTTCAGTTTCTCCCCCAAACCAATGCCTGCTTTGACCATTCCTAGTCCGTAACAGTTACATGCTAGCCTCCGATGCTCCAGGTCAACTGAACCAACTTTATACCTCTACCAGTTCCTAAGAGTTATTTTTAGTACACACTGGCTTCTCTGTTACTACTACACATTTAACTGTTTTTTACAGCCCTGATTTCAAATAAACACTGCAGTGAACAATCAAACATTCTTATCACTATTCCCTACTCGAGCAGTTCTGGCGTAGATCTCTGTGCTATGTGATCATGAATCTTTCTCAATAGCAGTTCACCTTGTGGTTCGCCGAGTGTCAGCTCTTCCTTCACTCTGTAACTTGAGATGGTAGATCACACCTCCCGTACATTTTGTAACTAGGATCACCCACAGTCCTTTTTAGGCAGCTAAACACAGGTCTATAAATATACCTACCAGAACTTAGCTTACAATAAAGCTAATCTTCTTATGCTTCAGATGCTTGAACATTACTCACTATGTCTTCTGCTTGTGTACACAGCTTTCTTCCTGAGCCTGACACACAACATACACTGTTTTCATACACTCTGTGCTTGCACCTCTGCACATGCCTGATGTTTGAACCCTGACCAGCGGTTGGAACACTAAGTATTAAAGTTCCTTCCCACACACTCACTGAGCGTATACTAGGTCATCAGCTGGGCTACTAGCACACAGTTCCTCGAGGCCTCACTTCTCCACCCGCCCCCCATCATCAGGCAGGTACAGAGCTCTCAGTGTCGATCTCTTCTCCTCTGCTGTTGATGTTTACGTACTCCCTATGTAGTGGTCTCTCCTTGTCTACTGTCCAGTTTCTCGATACCTTCCAGGTTGCGACTCGGTCTCCCAACATGTCCTAGCCAGGAATGTCTCGCTTCCTCTGATTGGTCTCCTGGCGTACTGCTGTCTCTTCTCAATGGTCTTTTTTTCTTTCCTACTTGCTGATAATCCTCATTTCTTCCATGTAGTAGTTTCAGGCTTAGCGGTATTGGGGTACACCAACTCATTCGTCCCACCTCTCAAACTGGATATCTCTTAAACCCTTGGGATCCTGAACTGAATGATGAAGTCCACTACCTACTCACAAGCTTCTTTCCATATTTTTCCACAGTATTGACATCTACCTACCTCCTCAGTACAACTGTACGTCCTCCGGGTTCTTTCTTCTTCATCTGCTACCATGCACTCCTGATATGCTCCCCCTGCACTCTTCCATAGTGAACCTATGTCTCGTTTGGTGGTTCTTCCATGGGAATCCTCCATCCAGTACATTGGCAAACCCATCATGGGAATCTGCTGTTGCCTTAACTCAAAACGGGACATTATACACCTAAGTCTCCAGGCTGTATGCCCATGTTAGCCCTCTTCCCTTTCTTCGATAGGCTTTGGATCTGTAAACCCTCTGCACTTCACGAGTCTTTCTGATCTCTTCTCTGCTTACTTGCTGTTCTTCTTCCGCTTCCTGGGTACTGGGCACTTCCAATTTTCTTGCCAACTTTAGATTCTTCCCTAGCAACAACTATCCGTGTGACGAATCAAATGCCTTATTCTTTCTTCTTCTCATAGAGACCAAAATAAGTGTGCATCCCATTCCTAGTGGTATTATTCGACTCTCACCCAAATCCCTTTCTTAATATCCTGGTTGGGTGGTAGTTTGGAGTTGTTGAATGCTGGTATTTCCACCTGGCACAGACCATTTGCTGCTTCTTTCCTAAAAACTGGATAGTGTTGTCAGTGAGGATTAACCTTGGGATAACCCCACCTAGGAAATTTTTCATTTTTAATACATCTCTGCAATCATGTTTGTCACCACATTGTGGATTGCCCAGGCTTCGGCCCATTGCTTCAGCTGGTCGGTAATCACAAGGCTGTACTGATTTTCCTTCTTGCTACGAGGTATGGTCCAATAATTCCAGTGATATGCCTAGCTTAGATTCACTCAATCTCTGCGCTCAAGGTTGGGGGATGCTAAAGTAGGATGTGTCATCTTGATGTGTACCTCGCACCCTTGTACATACTGCTTAGTGTCCCTGGTGACCCCTCTTCACCAGTACTTCTTCGTTACTTCCCAAATTGTCTCCTTTCTTTAAAACCTGGATGGTGTGTGAAATTGTGATCATTGAGTATTCGCAGCAACTCTACTGTGGCCTGCTTCAGCACTCATATCTTTCAGTTCACATTTTCTTTCCCGGATGTCGTCCAGGTAAACTAATTCTTGTCTCTGTTGGTACCTCTCTGAATATCTTTGACAGAGCTCTTCAGGTCCTGGGCTGCTCTTAAGCATTCCCAATGTCTAGGTTTCTGGGTCCTCTCCTCCCTAGGATACCTCCCTGTCTACAGGATGGAAATTCTCTTTGTCTTTCCTATGTTAGCTTTTTTGCTCTCGAATTGTAGGATGTATTGGTTGGTGCTCATGCGTGGCTGCCCTATAATCTAGTCATCAGTCACCACCAGGAAGCATGTGTGTTTACTGGTGTGTCCGGTCTAGGCGTTCAGTTCAATTTTTCCCTTCCGTTCCAACCGAGTTGCTAGATCCACCATCCAAACTGTCTCATCAGTGTTTTCACTCGATGTCATTGTTCCGGTGCTAGTTCATCTCTTGTGTAGGAAAGTAACAGACTCAGCTGTATCCAACAGAGCCCACTTTTCTATCCCGTCAATCTTGATTATAATGTAAGGAGATCTATCCTCTTCTTGAATGCATAGTATGCTCTTTTCTCTTCTCTTGCCTTTCTTCATTCTTTGTAGATTCCCCTTTTGGTCTGCTTTCGTCAGCAGCTGTACAAGTTTTCCATTTTGGACAATCTTGCTGATAATGTTCCTTCTGGTCCCATCCCCATCATTCTAGTATTCTTCTCTGCGGAGCCCAATTACTGGAAGTAATTTAAAGGGTGTGGGGATAATTCGGTTGGCTTTCTGCCTTTTGTCTTTCTTGGCATGGGACCTTTACTGCTCTGTAGGAAGTCATTTTCAGCTGCATCTGCTCCTCTGATTACCTCTATAAATTTTCCTCAATTTCCTTACGAAAGCCCATACTTCTGATCACAATAATCTGATTAGCATTGCAATTGTTACCACTAAACTACCTTCCTGTAGTGTAGTCTTAATCAGCTAAACCTTTCTGCTTAGGAAAGTTTTGAATTTTTTCGTACTCACCTTGAGCTTCGCCATATAGTGCTGGTTGTAAATCGGGCAATCCCTTTCATCAGTGGAATTTCTCTTGCAGCTGCTCTTTATAAGCTCGGTCCAACAATTTACATATTTGCAGAATTTGACCTACCATGTCTTTGCTTTGCCTAACTAGTGTCCACGGGCCAAACTAGTGTCCACGGATCAGTTCAACTCGTTTCCGTTCCAACTAACCAGTCTCCATGATAATTTTGTTGTAGAAGTCAAGAAAATTTTTCAAATTCTCCAAACCTTTTTATTGGAATTAAGGGGTAAACGTTCTTTCATCTTGTGGCATGGGCATATTAAGGGCTGTTGAGTGCACCTTCGCTAGCAGAGTTTGTTCCCCCTTATCTTGCAGTCTGCACTTTTTTTTACTTATCTACACACTTTCTATTTATTTGAAAGTTGAAGGCCTCAGGGAAGGGGGGATACCTGGGGTTATTAGGCGAGTTTGAGCCTGTGATGGTTTGTCATTGCCTTCCGCAGGGCAATCTGTAGTGCAGGTAGTTAAATACTAAGCCTATTATGTTTCTGAGCTCAGCTCATCAACTGAGGCATATTTGAAATAAAAACGTCTGCTGCCTTCACAACTGACATTAAGTTCTTCTACTTGACAACTTCATAATGTGCATAGTTTGTCTTGTTCTTAGAATTCCTGGCATTTGTTTGTTAAGCCATCCATTATGGTCATATTATCCTGCCATCCAACGCAAGGCACATGAAAATGTTGCTCACATTTGTCGCATCCTTCATGTGCACTGCTGTGCCCCGGTCAAATGCTGGATTCTATGGGTATAGAAGCTGTTTTGGCATCCCTCTCTGCTTCTGGAATGTGCTCTGAATTCATTATTCAAGTGTCTGAGCACTATGGGGTGTTCCAGAAGTCATATTATAATTTTGGTGCATTTCTGGTATTCTTTTGGCACATGACACCCTTGGGTATGTTTTTGGTACACTGCACTGTAACTCTGGTAGCTCCCCATCCCATCCCCAAGTATTTATAGTACTCCAGCATCCTTGGCATTAGGTTCCGAAAGTCTTGAATTGTTCTTGTTGCCATATTTGTTAAACATTTGTTAACTTGTCTGGTCCGTGTCTGCCACTTCATTTGTTAAACCCTGCAGGGTTCTTTGGTTTGAATATCTTACGAGTTTCACGTACTTTTGGTCAACATTGTTTGCTTTACGCCTCTTTCGCTTTAGGATGTGGCATTTTGATGTCTAACCTGCTGACATGGGTGCCTCTCCTGCCACATCTATTAATAGCCTCTCTATTTTTACCAACTCCCGTTGGTGCTGTGCGTGGGTGTGTACCTGCGCTGCGTATCAATTGAGACACAGAGTGTGTAAACTGTACTACGCTGAATGTGGTTATGCATGCGAGTATCTGGTTGCCATGTCGAGTGTAATCAACAGTCTCGCTCCTACTGATGCAGCAACCACCACTGCTGCTGCTGCTCCTGCTGGTGGAACTGGGCCCCTGGGCCTGGTGATGAGCTTGCGCGACGATGCGAGCTGCCTTCCGTGCTTGCTTCTTTGCATGACTTCTCCATCTTGGCTTCCACTGGACGGGTCGACCCATGTAACCCTGTTCACTCGAGGAGGTTGTAACCACCATGCTTACAACTGACCCGATTCCGATGCAGCAACTTCCACCCGTTATGGAGGTGTGGTCATGGAGTCCTACTGGCAACACCTGCTCCTATCCTACACAACAGTTGCTGTGTGTGAAACAACAATCTTCGTTTATCTGCTCCAGCTACTTCACCTTTATTGTTGAGGGGGAGAAAATGTGCACTGTGTACAACAGAAATTCTCTTTCTGTTGGGGACCTTCATTTATTTCCATACTCTCCTTACCACGTGTAGTGATTCTATGCTGTCCTTTAGTGACAATCTAACCTGCTAGCACGGTACTCCCTTCCAATAATGTTAGTTGAATGGTTAACTTTTGCACCAATCCAACAATGCCCCTACGGTAACGAAATCTAAACACCCACAGTCACTAACTGTAGTTCTTTGGTTGTCCTGACTTCTTCAATAGGCCAGGGGATGCCTCAGCAGAGCTGGCCGAAATTTAACTTGGGGGGGGGGGGAAGCCAGCCACAAACTGTTGTTGAACCCCTGAATGCAGCACTATTTATATTTAGTTTGTTTCTATGTCTGAGTAGTGGTACACGGGAGAAAGTGGGGTTAAAGTTGGTCAGGGCATGTTTAAGGAACCATCTCAGCATTCACCTGGAGTGATTTCTTAAAACGTTGGAAAACCAAAATCAGGTAATCCGATGACAGGGATCTAACTCGGATACTCTCGAATGCAAGGCAATTGTTTTACCACTGCTCCATTATGCTCAGTAACCACAGCTCCATCACAGTAGGTTTTCTCTGCTCCAGACCTACTAGTATGTAAACCTTGCTGCGTGCAAAAATGCTCCACCCATTTTCACATATGAATGTGCATTGCTCTGTAGCCAAATTTTAGCACAGTGCAGCACGCGTAGAGATATCATGCTCAGACCTGTAACCCAAGCTTTGTGAATCTTTCCTTTCTCCCGCCTAGTAACCCAACTTGCGCTTTTCAGCTACGAGTTACTGTGAAGTAGTGGTTGATCAAACGCACCTCCCAAAGATGTGTTACCATGTCACACCAAAGTAAATTACTAACAAGGAGTAAGGTATTTGCTAGGAATTATACTCTACACCCACTGAACTATTTTGCAGCTCATTAAGCCTTGTCACATAATAGCTAATTTTGTAAGCTCACTTAATCATAAGAAATGTATGTTCAGTCTTTTAATTACTATGATTTGTGATTGCTTGACAACTCGCTTATGGCTATTTTTTATTCTTAAACATTCGAGGTGTTTAAACATGCTGTATTTATCAAAGGATTTGAAGAAGTAACTGTGACGTGCTGTATTACAGTGAAAAAGTCAATATATATTTGTTTGCCTGTTACTTGTGATGATAGTCGAGGCATAATTTGTGGATAATGCAGAAACTAGGGACACGGCGGCTCCTCATTTAACACATGCTGCATAAAGGTTTAGGGAACTTGTATTTCCCAGCCAACTAATAGTGAAGAGCTACATGGTTCTGCAATGTGTATAACTTTCCTGAGCTTGTGACATTCTTTAAGTGGGGCAGTGCTTCTTTCTCAAAATAACAGTAATCATAAGGCATTTAGATATTGTTAAAACCACATAGTTGCAGTTCAGTGACATTTCATTGTGGTTGGTAAGGATAAAACGCATGATGTGCAACTTTTTCCACAGATATGGGGCCTCACTTAATGCAGTATGAAACCATCTTGAACCAGCTGCCAATGTGTTGGAACATTATGAATAAAATTCTGGCTTGTAGGGTAAGTATATAAGGTGACATTTTGTTTTTGTATATGGTAGATTACTAATATGCAGAAACAACTAAAAATAATGGAAGCATTAAATTATTTAATGTAGCCAAAGTTTTTTGATTGCATGTATGTAAAATGTGTGTATATGTATGATTAAAAATTTTATATGGAACTCGGTGATACGTTTTTTGTCACTAATATTTTGTAGTTGTGTAAATGTTTTGTTGCTAATGTTGTGTAGTTAAGTAGTAAATCAAGAATATTTTGTATTGGCTATTAAATTATAGGAGGCTTTAGTTTGAATACTGATCTAATTCTTGATGTTCTGACTAGCTGTGTCTCAGCCTGAAGATGGGAATAGATAGCAATTCCCGAAACATTTCATTTTTTCATGGTTTTTAACTTGTGTTGTGTTGTCTATTGTCTTTTGTTTTTTGTCCACTGTTTTTTGTCTATTTCCATATTTTTTTAATATTGGGAATATGGTTCTATATTTGTGTCTGGGTGTTTTTTCGATATTCAACTGAATTCAATCGTTGGAATTCTTTGGTGTAAAAAAAAACCTTACAGAATTCCTCTGAGATTGCTTTTTTCTATTTTCTGTGTGAGTTTTGTATAATTTTCTTTGTCCTTTTTTGTACTTTGTCATTCAACACAAGTCTGATCAGCAAATCATGAGCAATGGCATATGTCTTCAAACCAACAAATACTAAGAACAAAATACTGGTTTTCTAATATTGTTTTTGAAATGCAAACAAAGTACCCTGCCAAATTTGAAATATTTATCACAAACTATAAAACGATCATAAAATGATTTAGTTCGAGCCATTTTCTGACACCTTGCAATGTCTAATCTGTGATCACAGAACCCCAGTGCTTGTGCTGACATTAATTTTGCTAGATTGGTGGTTCTGTTTGCAACAGTACAGCATAGTAGAATATTGGGAATGTGTATTGTAAAGTGATGAATGCTACTTCGTAATGGAGACTAATCATATTCACACTTGGGTTTGGGGGACACTTGTCGAATGCCACAATCCCAACTACGCTGCTTTAACAGGATGGTGACTGCGGGAAAACCAGGAATAGTTGAGGAGTTTTAGTTGCCTGATATAGTCACGGTAACTTTCCTGTCCCAACTTCCTTTCCCAGAAATCGAAAAACAATCATTAAAATTAGTTACAATGAGGCCAACATAACAGGAATTGCACTGACTGGCAAGCATGAAGTCACATGTATTGCTTTTTACCAGACATCATGGGCCGTATTATCGGGCAAGAAAGCCGCAAATAGACACCAGTTGGTCTGGCTGCCTCACACCACTTTGTCCGTAATTTACTCACTGTTTACTACCAGATGCTCACTGCTGATGCGGGAGACTGACAGCATGTCAACTTTTTTTACGTACACTTTATTTACTCTGCTAGTCCAGACGTGTGAAAAGCTGGCTGCTGGTATGTAAAATGACACAGCAAACTTTTGTAACATAAGAAAGCAAACTTACATCCTGCCGTGCTGTTTTCTGACTTATTTGTTTTGATCAACTTTAATTTTTAACAGTTAGTTGCATATAGGAAAGAAGTTATGGAAGAAAGGGCGGACAGGATTTTATTGTTAGAGCAAAATGTTTGACTGTTGTTAAGAGGAGGAAGGTTGCAAGATGGATGATAAGAGGGGTGAGGTGGCGAGGTAGAAGAACTTAACATGATTGGTGAAGGATGATGAATCGGGAGGGATTGGCTAAGAGGTTGTAGAGTTATGTCACAGAATTGCTTTACACTGGCACATTCACAAACACACTTCACAGGATCTCCCTGTAAATGCTTCTACAGTTCTCATGAAGTCACATTTTTCAAGAAATATTTTTGTGTAGTCTTTTTGTATGGTACTGGGCTTTTTGATTGTAAATTGTATGTAATCCACAAAATAAGTTTTTTATGGAGTAAGAATTTTCTTCACAAATATTTTAGTTGTGTGCTACAAGAATTTGTACATTTAATTTGCCCCATGCAACAAGCCATAAACTAGGTATTACTGTAATGATACATTTATTTAATTATCTATACCGTCCATCCCATTTGAACCTGGTCGTGCCCAGGACACTAGAAGCTGTTAGACTGGTGTCAGATGTAGGATTGAGGAATTTTATTTTAATGTAATGCAGTAAACTTTATTTTTAGATTAGGTTAGCTAATTGGCATTTCTAATTAACACAGTACAGATAAGTTTCTATTATTTTTATTTTGTGAATGTTGACAAGCAAAATGGCTACTGATATGGAAGCACTGCATGCATAAATAGATGGACTAATTGCTCAGATGTCAGTGTAAATAGTCAGATGAACAATGTTAAAAGTGACATTTGTAGTGTAAATGAAATGGTAAAAAATCAAATCAGTAATATAAGTGAAACTGTAATAGCCAGATATAAATGTATAACCAAACTCTGAATATACAAATAAGTCATGTAAATGAATTAGTGGACAAGAAAATAGACAGTGTAAATTAAAATGTGGACAGGAAAATAAACTGTAAATGAAAATGTAGACAGAAAAATAGGATGTGTGAGTTAGTTGACAAATTAGACAGGAAAGTCAACAGTGCGAATGAAAATGTGAACAGTAAAATTAGCAGTATCAGTGGTATAGTGAATCAGATAATTAACAGTGTTACTGAAAGAATGGACAGTGTCAAGAGTAAAATGGAAAAGGAAATGAGTGTACTTAATAATGAATGGCTAGAGTTTCTCCAGAGTCACGAAGCAGGACGCAGTGCGACGAATACAGGACTGTCAACCAGCGCAGTGGCAGAAGACAGTTGTCAAGCCAAGTAGGTCATTGCAGTCAACACAACACTGCCAGAGTCCACCAAGCTGTCCATTGGTGCTGGTTCCAGTTCACCATGTTGGGAAGGGGGTCACCATAAAGCCCTGTGATGGTCAGACCCCTTGATGGGAATACCAACACCAGAGATCGTTGCCACCCTGAATGGCTGGATGGATGAGCAGGGATGCAAACGTCTATGTATTCTCCGTAGTTTCTACAGACAATAGGTGTAAACTACAACTCTCCAGACAGTGTACAGCATACTACGGACGTGTGGCAAAGTAGCTATTGCTCTTTGTTGTATTCAGGAAATGTTGCATCAGCAGACAAGAAGGTTTATTCTGAGAGTCATGTTACGTATTTTATGCATTTATAAATTATGTTGCATTGATGAAGAATGCGACTGGGCGCCAGGCAGAGACATTTATTGCATTATTTGTTTTGTATCTTAATCCAGCATGCATGCGCGCTTGTGTATGTGCGAGGACCCCTCGTGTGTTGTCAGTGGACTTCCTACAGTGTTGCCACTGAAGCAATGGTAGACGTACCCATTTTTGAGCACTCATAGCAGTAGTTTTTAGGCTGTTCTGTTACGTGTGTACCAGTGTTATGCGGTATGCGTACCATATTTACGAAAGGACTTCCACTATTGCCACGTATTTCAGTGTGATCTTTGATGCGGAAACATTGTTGTTTACATTGGGTTGTAACGTGCGGTACCAGTAGTAAGATGGAACAGTTGTGGTTACAGTAAATTACAATCGTATAAGGTGAAGTAAATATTAATAGTCTATTACTGCAACGGATGAACCATGTCAAGTTATTAATGCACGACCATGAAAAGCCAAAAGATTGTAGCGCAGCTGTTTTGGACAGAGTATGCACGTGAGTGGCAATCTTTGAAAGCCAGCGAGGTGTCAGAACATAGTATTTTTTGTAACGTGTGTAATTATCATTTTTTAGTTAAACGTGATGACAATTTCTGGCAACACATCGCTTCCAAGAAACACAACGAACTCGGGAAGCTTAAGGATGGAACAAAATCACTAACTTTGTTTCTATCAAGGCAGAGGATTCGCGTAACATTATGAATGCTGAAATGTTTTTTAGTTCTTTTATAGAAGAACATAATTTACTGCTATCTTCAGCAGACCACGCCGAATATTGAACAGTTATATTTGGAGCATGCTATTGTTAATCATTTGAAGTTGCCAAGGTAGGGGTAAGAAGTAACCGTAAATTAATTTGTAGGCCCACTGCTGAAGTGAGACAGTTGTGTAAATAATTTCCAAAATGTGTGTACAGACCTTCTGTAAATGTGCATACAACTTCCAAAAAAAT
Organism: Medauroidea extradentata; assembly: GCA_003012365.1. Lineage (NCBI taxonomy): Eukaryota > Metazoa > Arthropoda > Insecta > Phasmatodea > Phasmatidae > Medauroidea > Medauroidea extradentata. The sequence continues at coordinate 2,040 of PNEQ01134789.1, read as the reverse complement.
GTATGTAAGAGCATAACTTTCAGAAATGTGAAGTGAGCTAAGCATATTTTATTTTTTACAATTCATCCATAAATGTATTTTTAGTGCAGGTAAATTAAAATAGTCTGTGTTTGCAAAGGACTGTAAAATGTTCTGATTAATTTGTGTTATGGTGTGTGCATACAAAACAATTTTGATTGTGTGCGACTTTTAGAAGATAGAGAAAGTGGTTGTAAACCCTCCCTTTTTCCTCCAAGGCCACAGATGTGTTTAATATTTACAATAATTATCAGAAAACAATGTCGGTATACTGGTAGTATATTTAATATTCAAATACAAAAACTGTGTAAATAGCACCATTTTATACTTTGAAATTCAAATTTCCCCAGGGAAAGGCCTCCAGACTACTCGCTTATTACTGATGGTCTGTGATCCTTTGTGGAGGAGAACTGACTACTGATGAGACTACCCAGAAGTTGGCATCCCTGTGGACAAGCAGCAGGACTACTACTTGGCAGCAGTACTATGTGGCCCCACGTTGAGCATACTGCTGTCACTGCCCGAGTGACACCAACTAGAGTGTGCCACGCTGGTATTAGGCCTGGAGCTGTGCTTTGGTGACAAGTACCTGTGACATACACACCACGCCCAGCTGCGGAACCGCACACAACGACAAGGGGAGTCACTGCAAGAGCTGTGGCAGGCCATCATGCGGCTGGCCCACCTATCCGTGAAGGGGTGTCCTGAGTAGGCCTGCGATGTCATTGCAGTCGGTTTATTCATTGATGCCATACCTAATTTAGATGTACGGCAGGTGGTGTGCTTGGTCGCGCCATGTAACGTGCAAGATGCCCTGGCCAGTGTTGGAGGTGGAGTTGGTTAGGGACATACCTGTGGCACGGCGTCTGGTGCAGGCAGTGACCCTGGGGGAGGAGGGTGACAATGACAGCCTTAAGACACTGAAGAGCATAGAGAACACAGTGAAGGACATTGCAGCTGAAGTACGTGCGACAGAGCCATGCAGCCGCCCCACAGAACAGGCAGAATGTTGGTCCTGTGGACAGCCAGGGCACCTGAGATCCCACTGGCATTAACATCATCACTAGCAGGAGCAACATCAACAATGGAGGAACAGGCAGCGAGACTCAGATGAGAGCACATCTTCGGGAAACTTGTAAACAGCGACCTTTAGGGTCAAAGGTTGGTGATGGCTGGAGGGAAGGCCCCAATGTTCCTACGAGTACGCTCAGTAAAGCAGGACTCAAATACCATATTATTGGAGGGGAGCCTAAATGATAATTCTCATTGGATGGTCTTCTACACAAGGGTGACAATAAGAGTAGTGAGGCCTGACATCATAGGGTCTTCCCCTAGCGATTGCTGGACCATAGGAATAATGAAGAGTGATATTTGACCTCTGTAACTGGCGAGACCACACCGGTAAGAGACAAGGGGAGAGTGCTTTTGAAACTTGGTGATTTCACAGTAGAACATGATGTGTACATAACTATAATAGAGGATGAATGTGTCTTGGGACTGCGTAGGCTGGGATACTATATAGATACTCAACTTGGGGTAATGTGGGTAGGCAATATTGAGTTAGTGGTATCATCTCGTGAAGATTTCTTCATGTCAGCATATTTCCCAGTAACCTATTGTAAATCCAATTTACTACCTGCGTTGAATGAAGTGGTTATCCTATGTCAATGCAGAGGAAAGTCTGTCAGGCATGTAGGGCTGATTGAGCCAATGATTAGAAGTGGCCTGCCAGAAAGTATCCTAACTACTAGAACATTAGTCTATCCTGTATCTTAGAGTTTGCCGGTCAGGGTGTACCGTCGCGTTTTTTTTTCGCCGCGCTTCTCTCGTTGTCTCGTATTGCTTAACCTCGGAACTGGAGCTGGACAGCGACACGCCGACACTTCCAGCCACGCCCTCGCGAGCTGGGTAAATTTGATGATGAACTACCAGCACTTTTATTGAATGTTAAAGTTATTTTTTGCCACGACTAGCTCCGCCGGTAATTTTACAAGATCAGTTCTATGTTACCCTTGAAATGAA
>PNEQ01134782.1:0-14612 GCA_003012365.1 Medauroidea extradentata | reverse complement strand
GAGGTCTTCTGTTCGACTCCCGTCGCGCACCTCCTCTTCGCCTGTCAGCCCGCCGCAGCAGTCCTCTTGTATCGCCAACACTGCTCCGCAGGTAGCCGCCCGCCGCCTCACAGAAGACTTTGACGTCACCAAGATGTCTTCACCAGTCTCTCTCCACAGGCGTAGCACCTTCCTCTAGCACTTCCAATAGCGAACTCCCTTCAAATGTGCCGATTCTGTGCTTTTATACTAGCCCAGACAGTCGGTTATTCCCCGCATTACAGGGGTCTAAAAATAGATATTTCATCATGTTTCGGACGTTCAGGCTGTCACGTCGGCCGCCCTCGAAGGGTTAAGACGCAGTTGGGACAGGTATCTATGACGTAGGTTAGGCGGGTTTCCCACTATGAGCCACCCGGGCTTTGAGTCATCGGCCAGCCCTCAAGGTGTTACGAAACAGCCGCCGACCACTGGCCTCCAGGATCATGGCACGCAACAATATTTTAGATTAATGAAAATATACAATTTTATATTTGATGAGCCAATATGAGTTGAAATGCAAATGTAGAAGGCCTAGGTAAAAGAAAATTAAATAAACAAATAAATTTAATTTAATAATTGCATGTATGGGGAAATTCACTCCTGTATTTCACTGTACAATTTAGGCCAATATAATCACATGCTTAATACACTAGGGCTAAACGAAGTATTTAAAAACTATCTAATGACATTATATTGATAAAAATGTTCACACTTAACAAAAAGTGTGATGAAAACGTCTAATAAATTTACGTTTACATTTCGACCCCCTCTTTTAATTATGCCTCTATTTCCCCCTACTTCATTATTTGGAGTAACATCAGACTGTGAAATCAGTATGACGACACTTACTGCTTCAACTACAAAATGAAAATGAACATAAGAAAGACACACATTTACGAGGAAGATAGTTTTGCTTATGGCCATATACAAGTGGGAAGTGCAGAAGTTAAAGTAATCTTCAGAATATAAGTACCTAGAGACACTATTGCTACTACATGACTTATAATGAAGAAATCCGTTAGCAAGAAGGACTCTAAGAAAGAAGGATAAATGAAGAAGGCAAAAGCAGACTGGTATAGATGGTAAGGATTCTGTCATCGGAGATGTTAATGGAATTGGGAGGGGACTCACTGAAGGAAAGGAAGGTAGGCTGGAATTTTTTCCCTATGAACTAAGAACTTGTAATTTTAAGAATGTTAGTTAAATCTTTCTACTGTAAATTTTTTACATTTACGTTGGCTGACGTAGCTGTGAAGAGTTGCTGCAACAGTATGGCTCATTATCTGAGCTGCAGTGGACACTGATCCGTTCACTTGAACTTGGAGCTAAGTGAGAATTTGTGATTTTATGGGGGCCAGTCTGAAAACTGACTTCTTGTCTTATTCATGCATCTGCTCAATATGCTCCCATTTAGCAGCTCCAACAATTGGTAAACCACCTCGAACTTGTATCCCTCGCACAACATGTGAAAGGAACATGTTTCTGAAACACTTCAATAAGTGAGGTGGATAAAACACAATGGCAATTTCACGCCCTTGAAATCTAAACAATGGCTCCGGAAATTTGGCTCCAAACTCCTTCGCTGCCGAGACATTGTTTGTGCCCATGTTAAAAATAGTGCCGACTACCTCTAAATCAATTTCAAAACACGAATCTAGCACTTCTTGGATAGCATATTTCAGCTGGTTTCCCTTTATTCCGCCACGAGTGAAGTAACATGAAATAGACTGCTTCAAATTTCTTCTCAAACTTCTCAACATGAACACCGTGACATAGTTTGCCATCTCACCACTTCTAGAGGTACCATTGTCAAAAGACCAAGAATTTTGCCATCTTTAGGGAAATACTGAACATGTTCTTTCAAAGACATTTCATCAAACATTAGAAGACAATGACGATCAGCAAAATACATTAGACACACTATTCCTTTAACAAAGTTAATGAATTTTCTATCAATTCCACACCTGAACGGAACTGCATTAAATACAGTCAGCAATGACTTTTGATGGTAAAACAAGCATGCGCCTCAGTTGCGTGTATCAAGAAGGACTGCGCTTATAGATGGTAATAGCTGTGATCTCATCTAATGTCCACCTCCTTCCTTTAGGTTTTCTATTTTTACAGTGCAATTGGGACACGAGAAGGTGGTGTGCTGCAGATGACAAGTTCTTCAGCTCTTTAACTTCCAAGTCCTTTGCCACATCTATGGTGTCACGAAAAGTCATATTTTGTTTTCTCAAGTATTTACACGTTCTTTTTAAAGCCTTAACTCTGTCTTAAACTTGCCTCAAAAGTTTCTGCTTCCTCGGTGTCAATAAAGATACTCTGAACACACCCAGGCTTGTCAGAAGTGACGTACCCTCATATCCACACGGGACAGTACTCCCTAAGCTGATTGTACACTGGTGTCACTCCAACTTGTAGCCAGGTTATCAGAGGATTCAGCACTACCGGTTTCTGCAAAAGGTGAGCTGGGTTTAGTAATTTCCAGTCTGCATTGAGCTTTCAGTGGACACCTGGGAGTAGACTAGTTGTCTGGTATGAATGTACTAGGTTTACTGTTGTTCACAAATTATTGTGCAACAGGAGACTTAGTGTCCATCCTTAACTTGCTGTCGCAAATACACACGCTGGACAGGTTGAACATGTGGTGAGGATGGAGACAATGGTGTCACTGGGTTGACCATCGATGGATGCACCAGCCCTTTTTGTTTACTCTGGAGAGAAGAGAGAACTGCTTTTGAATCAAAAACTGATGGCAACACATTACGATTCAGTTTTGCCTTGTCGGGCCGAGCAAAATCTGATGTCACAAAGTGATTCGCACAAAGAAACTTTGTGTAATATTTCAGAGCTTCGTTCACATCAGTGACAGGCGGAAGTCCTGGAGCAAATTCAGAAATAGCTGAAAGACATTTCAGTATTCTGGAACAAATATTTACAGAAACAGGGTAAATTATATACTGACTAACGACATTTTCAAATATTCACGAGGATAGGGTAGGTAACATCAAATTTAAGTTTGTGTTTGAAACGTAACCTGAGCGAAATTTACCAGTGACAGCATTTCGACCAACAGCTCACTTACACTGCTCTTATGAAGGGTGAGCAGCGGTTAGCAAACTCAGGTTATAATTTGGTGCAAAAAAGTGTGAACAGTACAAACAACCAAAACCACAGAAAGAGAAAATTAATGCACTTTGTTGAAAATAACATAATCATGAAACAAAAATTATATGTAAATATAAATAAAAATGAGAAAAAATGAGCTCTGGATATATCATATGCAACAAAATATTTAACAGACATAAATGTGAAATGGCTTTTATTATTTCCACCACCTTAAAATCCTAAACAGCATTAAAACCATTCATAAAGTTCCTGGCTATAGACAAAACATGTTTCCAAACATACATTATTCCAGCTTGTGAGTTTTTTTAAAAATGCCTTAAGTGGTTTAAGCTATATCATAAATACTCACTATTTGTTTAACACCTAATACTGTATTGTGTCAGTGGTATGCTTACAGCATTGTGACAAGCATCAATGTGTCAAGTACCTTAAAGCAAATGCAATAAGGTCACATACAAATTAATTTTCAATCTTTTGTACAATTTGTAACGTGAGGGAGAGGCCAGCTGCAATACTCTAATCTAGGCATCATGTGGTTCCCTAGACAACGCGTATAAGCATGCATGGGGCACAAATTCATTGGAGCACTAAGAGAGCCACTGACTAGCGCATGTAATACAATCTCTCCTCATGCATTAGTTACTGGAGTGCAGTAGTTTACTAGTATTCTCATACCTCTGAGAGTTTAATAAGCTGTGACTATTTCATTTTATCTGTGGAGAGTATAGTTCCAAGTCCAGCGCATGCTTCTATTTTCCAGTTATTCGAATACATTTAGCAAAAGTAACTTATGTGTTCGTTTCCTAGAGATGTACTGCATGTATAGTAGGTTCACAATAAAAGAAAATTACTTGCAACTCGCTGCAACACGTTTCAAACTCACATAGGGGTTCATCTTAAGGCCATGGTCCACCATTTCTACTGTTTTTACAATAATTATTTGTTAAATCCGAAACGAGAGCAGATACCAAAAACTGTAGCTCAATTTTGTTAAAAACAATGCATGCTGTGTTATCTATTTTTTTCAAGAGATCATACACAGGTAATTATACAGTTAAGAATATTCATATTAGTGAACTAATTGGTGAAATCTGTAATGCATTTTTGTCTAGAAAAAAATTGGATTACTTAGTAAAACAATTTTTAAACAAAACTGTGCAACAGTTTTTGGGTATCTATTCTCGTTTTAGAATAATAATAATAATAGTAATACCTATCTCGAAAACAATAGAAATGATGGATCAATGCCTCAAACCTAGGCTACCACTGACAACTTAGGCATAACACACTCAGTATATTAATACCTTAAACACAGGTACACACGTTCTGCTAAAATTGTTTAAAGTATAGCTATAAAAATATTAGAATTTCATTACACTTAGTTGTGAGCAAACTTGTAGAACCGAAAAACTAATGTTTACATTTGTAAATAATAATATGGTGTTTCGTAACTAACCTGAAGTTGCATCACCAACAATTAGTATGGTTACAAAACTGGCAATTATTTAACTCCAAATTTAAAATGGCTTAAGTTTAGTCTCTCATGCAATAATATAGAATAACTTTCAGAGCTTTCATTTAGACAAGCTTTGTACCTTTTGACATGTCCAATACCAAAATGTAAATTATGGTCTTGTGGATGAAAATAAAATTAACTAATTAAAAACTGTTAACACACTATTAGTGCGAAGCAATTGTTGGAGCAAATTGCAAGGTTATACAGATTATCACACATTTTGTTTAGTAATGCACACATTTTGCAATCATGAGTTTGTTTATTGCAAGAGGTGAATGTGTCAAATAGCAACTCAGCACAGATCGTCTAGTTTTAGAGAGGTACAGTTTGTTATTGAAAATTGTTTCTACTGTGGTTAGATGTAGCCATAGGCTTATGTAAAAATTGTGTTATGTTAGTTAAGGCTATTATACAATTCTAGTGCGCCAATGACATATGACATACTTTTTTTACTAATAGGAACGTAAATTTTTTGCAAAAGCACATTAAGTAAACATATTTTAATTTAAATGGAAGCTTACCTTTCAGCACGTTTAGGAAATCTGAACACAATAGCATCAGGATTCACACAGACGTTATTCACATACTCAGGCACAAAACATCGATGATTATTTTTTGGATGATAACTTCAGTTTTTAAAAACACAGAAAATAACAATCCTCTTAACTCAAATCTGAACAAGAATTCACAAAACTATAACACAAATACTACACCACCATGATTATCCTGTGTACTACGCTGGTCGAAATATGTTATGTCGGAAATTAATTCATATTAAATAAAGACTTATAGAATCATTAGCATAGAAGTAATAATTTCATTACGTAATTAATACATTTAAAACATAAGTTTTCTAAATTTATTGCAATTCATTTGCGATCTAGATTCACATTGAACTCTGCTGCTTTCATCTTATGTTCCCCAACTGGACCTGATGAAGGAACCACTTCGGCTATACAAGTTACACCCGCGTGCTACTGGCATTCTGCCGCCGGAAAATCATCACTGACGAAGCTCAGCGCGGAGAAAATACAAATCCCTGTGGGGATTCTTGTCCTCCCAATTGGTTATCATTAGTAAAGTCAGGGTTGGGGTCGGCTAACCCGTCCCTCCTTACTGTCCTTCAAACAGCTATATTCTATCCGGCGGCAAGCCTCCATATAGAATTTAAGGAACTCCCGAGTTTCCCCGAGAGCCACTGGTTTTGTTGAGTTTTTTCCCTATCTCCCTGCCTGTATAAGAGAAGAATGGAAGATGCCCTAATACCTGAAATTTAGAAGCTAGGACTTGTCGAGAGAAATGTCCCGAGTTCCCGATTTCTTTAAAAAGAAGCGGGAGTTAAAGCCAAAAATTTTCCCTACATGACTGGACGTTTGGTGGACGGAAATCCCTTAAAATTTATTATTAACTGTGTTTTTATTTTGTTTTGTGTGTTTGTTGTGTTAACTTAAGATAAATTAATTTAATTTAACAACAGTAAATTACATTAATAGAAGGAAAGTTAATAGTAAATAATTAAATTAATTTGCAAAATGATAGGTTTTATATTGCATAATGTAGTGTATATAGCTATTGTGTATGCATTGTCGCCAGGGTTTTTACAGTAGGATGTATGCAAAATGTATGGTAAGTGTGTTTTCTGTTTAGTATGTTGTGCCGACAATGTGACGGAAGTGTCGGCTAATAATTGTTTGAGTACTGAGGGGTTATTTAACTTAGTTGCATTAGTGTTGTCTGTTTAGCTTGCAGGAGTGTAGGGACCCCTAGGGGAGGGGGAGGTGGAGGCAGAGGTGTGTGTCAGTTGAGAACTGGTGTAAGACTGAGCCACAGTGTTTCCAACCATTGTAATATGAAAATCCCTAGGCTGTAGCGTAATTTATCCCTAGATTGGCTCAAGATATCCCTAAATATTAAAAACTGTACAAAATCAATAAAAATGTGTCAGAAAATTTATTTTGGGTGATATTTACAATTATTACTAATATGGCAAATTTTACAAAAGTAAAAGTTTTACATAAGTACAGCACAGTACAAAATACTTCGTGTAATATGAATTTCACTTCACATGCCAAAAAGTTACACTTATAAGTAAGTTACACATATGTTACATATCATCAATCTCAATGTTCTTCATTAGTTTGCTCTTTGAACATATACATCCTTTTGTTAAATAGTTGCATGTGTTTCTTTTCAATGTTGAATTTGTAGCATGAATCAATATATCTCTTAGCTTGCAGAAGTTCCTTAATGGTATCACTTGAAATTTTGTTTCGTTTATCACTAACGATGGTTGTGATAGCCGAAAATACTCTCTCCACAGCAGCAGTGGAATGTGGCAGAGAGAGTAGTTTCGAGATCAGCAAACATAATTTGGGAAACATTAGTGTGTAATCACCAGTTTTCATTTGACTAACAGCTGCCCAGAATTTGCAAGGACAGTCATCACTGCTCATTTCTTAATTTCTCAAGAGGCGCCATTCTCTGTCTGTGTCAGTGTATTTCACTTTCTTTCATTTAATGAGTAAAGAAAGAGAATACAGCTGCAATTGATTGAATAGATCTCCCTCTCACAACTTCAGGGTTGAGAAAATTCAGCAACTTAAGTTTTTGCAAGTGTTTGAAAGGAAATCTGAAAAAAGATTTTCAGGAAACGAAAATATCCCTAAATCATCAGCAAAAATCACTAAATCCCTATAGTTGGCAACACTGCTGAGCCAGGCAGTGGGTAACAACATGTGTGCATAAAATGATTCCGGACCATGCTGGAGATAATTGACGCTATCCACTTACCGTAAAGTGGTGGGCACTTACCACTTTGAAAATTATTTAAATTAATCTTTCTTGTGCCTCTGTATGCTTAAGCAAGTATGCTTCTGCATTTCCCTTGGGAAAATGATCTTGGAATGAATGAGGTGAGTCCAGTATTCTATGGTGTGGATGGTCATAGGTTTCATCCCTCCCCTACTTTCCCTCTCGTCTGTGTTTTGAAGACAGATTTGTGGGTTTTTCAGGGAGGAATGTGGCCGTTGAGCCCATTACCAAACGCTCTGTATGTCTTTGCTGACAGCCAGGCGTCCGGAAGCTGGAACTCAGCCAGGCAAAATATATAGCCGACACATTGCACTCTTACATCGCGCACAATAGCTGGAGACCTCCTCTATATTGCAGGCATTTGTTATGCCTGCATTGTCAGGTTGTGTGGCATAGCCAGTGGGCTGTTGTGAGGAAGTCGTATGTGACTGTTACTTGGGAAGTTTTTAAGTCACGCCAGAGGTCGCAGCCAACATACATGACTTGCGGAGTTTTTAGGCTCGCGCCAGAGGTCTTACTTCAGCATATGTACGCGATTTTTAGAGCTCAATACTGCGGGACTAAAATTTTGCCGGGCCTGCCTAGTATGAGATGATTCGGTGGTGAGTTAAGTGATCATTGAGTTGGGTGATACGTCTCTTGATTCAGGACGGCTCAGTAGCGCCAGGCATACTCCTTTTACAGCAGTCGGAAGCCCCCGCCGTAACCCCCCTGCCAGACCAACCCCCCGAAGGAAGCCAGGGCCGCCGCCAAGAAGCCACGAGCCAAGGGCTCCCTGGTAGATGTCGTGGGGGAGCTTGCCAGACCAATAGCTTTGCTATGTGTGGTGCTTTGATTTTCTATCTGTTTTTGTAAGAGACAGTATGCTTATGTTGTGGTAATAATAGTAATAATAATATTATATCATTGAATTTTGTAGCATATTCAGCCGAGTCACTATTTACACTATTTACACAATTTACACACTTGTCCTGCAGGGCAGCAATGCACAGTTTTATATTGTTCAATGTTGAGTGATAATAATACGTAAATTATAATTTATTTGAGTAATATACACATTTGTTAATATTTTTGTGATTTTGTTTTTTTAAAATGTTTTTTGTAATTTTTATGAATTTTTAAATGTTTTTGTTTTTTATGTTTTTAATTTTATTATAATTATTGATATTATTAAATTATTCTGTAAGAAGTCGTCAGTTAGTTAATATATCATATATTTCACAGTATGGCCTGTCTGTAAGGCCGTGTCTATAGGCAGGAAATTCTCCTGACGGTCTGGAACCGACAACCTACTCCTACTGTATAGTATCGAAATTCTCCTGTCGGTCCGGAACGGCTGACCTACACCCATGTTACAGTGAAAAAATGATAGCATTACACAATTATACTTGGCATAGTTAATTTCTCAACATATTTACAATATTTACAAATTATTATGCTGCCCTGCAGGTCGTTTTGTCAGTCTTTGTCACACAGGTCTGGGTGAGGGAGGGAGAAAGAGAGATTTAGGGCGTCTCCTCCGCCACACCTGTTTCTCATCATATTCCCCCAGAGCCCTGAGTAGTGGGTTAGTGGACTCTGGGAGTTTTTTGTACACTCCTGTGGCCAGTTTGTGTATGTGCTCCATGATGTACTCAACCTTTAGCTCATCGTGGAGCCTGGATGTGCGAGTGTACCTGGGAGCATCCACAATAAGACGCAGAACCTTATTCTGGAAATGCAGGAGCTTTGTGATGTGTGTGTGGGCCGCTGTTCCCCAGACGGGGGCAGCGTATGTGTGAATGGGTCAGATGAGCGTGTGATAAGTGAGAATGCCATTGTGTATATGTAAAGGTGAGTTTCTGTTGATGACTGGATACAGTTGCCTTAACCGAGCTCCGGCCTTGGCCAGCTGTGTGTGTATGTGTGTGCTCCAGCGGAGGTGACGGTCCATTTGTACTCCCAGATACTTTACAGATGTTTTGTACTGTATGTTTTGGCCACAGAAGTGTAGCTGCTGTGCTGGTTGTGCTCGCCGAGTATCGAATACTATTGCCTCCGTTTTTAAGGCATTGGCCTTAATCCTCCATTTGGCCTGCCAGGGCTCTATTGCGTCCAGTGCAGCCTGTACTCGTGCAATGGCCCTATCCCTGTTCATGGATGTAGCATAGATTATCGTGTCGTCGGCATAGCATCCTATTTGAGTGCCGACGACCGTAGGAATATCATTAATATATATACTGAACAGAGTAGGGCCGAGTATACTGCCCTGAGGAACACCCGCACGTATCAGTCGCTGTGTAGACTTATCCCCGTCGAGACTGACGTGAAATGAACTGGATGATAAGTACGAGGAAATAAATTGAATGATATACGTAGGAAAATGATAGTTACTCAGTTTCTGTAGCAGACCAAGATGGTAGACCCTGTCAAACACCTTCTCTATGTCTAACAGGGCCGCTACTGTGTGGTGTCTGTATTCTATGGACTTCGTGGCTTCCAGAATGAGCCGGGTGAGCTGGTGAACAGTGGAGTGCCCACACCGGAACCCAAACTGTTCGTCACGAAGTATGTGATGAGTTAATAGGTGAAGGGTGATTCGCCTGCAGACTACTCTCTCCAGCAACTTCGAGAGAGTAGAGAGCAGGCTAATGGGTCGGTAGCTGGATGGAAATTGTTTGGTTAACCTGGTTTTAAAAATGTTACCACCCTGGCCTGCTTACATTTTATAGGTAAATGTTTGTGCATTAAAATGATATTGCAGTATGATGCAAGTACTGATATGAATTCAATGGGAAAATGTTTGATTAGGATGTGTTGTATGCCGTCCTCGCCTGGGGCAGAGTTACGGTGGATGTCTTTAATGCATGATATCAGCTCGGCAGGGGTGACGGCAGGTGTTTCCTCCGACGTATCCTGCCCTAGTACATCTCGTTGTGTGGTCAACATGGAGGCTTCATGTGCATTGTCCCCATCCCCCGGGTTTGGTCGAAAAGTAGCCTCGAGCTCGTCTGCAAGTAGGTTAGCCTTGTCAGCCGGCATGTAAGCTACTCCTGCCGCACCCGTGAGTGGAGGTACTTTGCTGTAGTTTCCTGTAAGGCGCCGCGTCATTTTCCACAGCGAGTTGTCGGCTGTGGTTAAGGCTGCCACCTTGCTGTCCCACTCTTGCGCTTTGTATTCCTTTATTAGCACTTCCACAACTCCCTGGGCTTCTCTGTACTGATCTTTGCTGTTGTGTGCGTGTTCGCTGCCACTTGCGTCTTAATCTGTTTTGTGTATTTATGGCTGTTTTAATGTGTGGTGGGAATGTGGTGTCAGTGGCAGCGTGTCGGTGTGTTGGTATTGTTTTATGTGCTGCTGTGTGTATAGTTCGCTCTATGATGCTAGCCATGTTGTCAATGTGTGTGGCGTGTGTTATTGTGTCGAGTTTGTGTTGTATGTCCTCTGCTTCCTGGGTTAGTGTTTCTTAAAATGCGTCCCAGTCTGCTTTTTTGTAGTTGAGTGTTGGTGTTCGTGTTACGAGCTGGATGTGTGATGGTTGATGTATGTCTATGAATAGTGGTATGTGGTCTGATGTGAGTGCAGTGTCTGTGTACAGAGTGTACTGGAGATTATTCCCTTTGTTGAGAACAATGTCCAGTACATCTGGTGTGTGGTGTGGGTGATCTGGTATGTATGTTGGTGTGGTTGGTGCGTCTATTATGTATGTGTTTCTTGTGCAGTGTTGTGGTCATTAGTGGCCTTGTTGATTGATGCTGGTTGAGTGCCAGTCTGTATGTTTGGCGTTCAAGTCGCCTCCGATTATCACTTTAAGTGATAGTTGTAGCAGTATATCTATGTCTTGTGTGTTTAGCTGTGCTGATTGTGGGATGTATGTTGATATGAGTGTGATAAGTTGGTTGTTTATTGTTGTTTCTATGGCTATTGCTTCTGTGGATGTAAGTGGTGGTATTGGTCGTGTGTGGTGTTTGATTGTGTTGTGTATTAATATGGCTACTCCTCCTCCGTGTATGTCTCTGTCTTGCCTGTGTGTGGTGAAGTTTGGTATGGTGAATTTTTTCGTGTTGTGTGTGTTTCTGTGATGAATGCGATTGAGGTGTGTGTTGTTTGTAAGTAGGCTGCTTGTTCATGTCGTTTGTGTGTTAGGCCCCTAGCATTCCACACTAGGATTTTAGGGGCCTTCTGTTTGTGTGTTTGTATTTGTGCAGCCATTAGGGTGTTGTGGTGTTGTTCATGTTAGCTGTGAGCATTTGATTTATTTCAGTGTAAATTATGTTTGCTGTGTGCTGTAGAAACGTGAATGTTGCTTGCTGTTTGTGTGCTAGTGTTTTATTTTGATGGCTCAGTGTCATTATTAATGTTGTGGCAGCATCATAGAGCTTTCGTGAGGGCGTGTTTTTATAGAAAGGTATTTGTTTTAGGTATTTTAGAAACTGTGCGTATGTTACTGTGTCTTGTGCAAGGTGTTCTCTCAGTGGATAGTCTGTGGTTTGTGTGGATGTTGTTTTTGTGGGCCCTGTGCTCTTTGTTTACTGTGTCCTGGTTTATGTTTGTGTTGTAGAATGTGCGTGATGTTGTTTTGTTTGTGTTTGTGCTGGTGCTTTGTGTTTCGGTTTTCTTAGTCTGTTTTGTTGTTTCTGCGTACGTTTTTGTGTTTATTTGCTGTGTTCTGAACTGTGTTTGGTTGTTTTATGTTCTTTTTGTGTGCGGTCTTGGGTTGTGTGTGCGTGTTTGCTGTTTTTGTGCTTTGTTGGGAGTTGTTGTGGCTTTGTGATGCAGTATCTGGTGTTTCTGTGTGTTTTTCTTGTTCAGTGTTGGAGTGAGTATTGGTGTCTCGGTTCTGTGTTGTGTTTTTCTGTTCTTGTGTGCGTGTATCTCTGACACAGCGCAGTTTCGTGGGGCAGCGAGAAGATGCAGCTGAGTGTGGGCCCTCGCACAGTGCACACTTAGGTTCCTGGGCTTCGCACTGCGCTCTGATGTGATTTCCCGTGCACCTTACACAGCGCTGTTGGCAGTTGCACTGTCTACTCATATGCCCCATCCTTTGGCATTTATAGCACTGCACTGGGCCAGTGGGTGTGTTGTAATGTGCCCAGTCGACCTTGTGGATGCCGAAGAGGTGTGGGAAAGCTTTTAGTGCATCCGACACGAATTCTTATTCCTCGCTCGCCACTTCCACTTTGTACAGGGGCAGTGGCACTTTAATGCGCAGATGCGTCATCTGCCGCACTTCCAGCACCTTAGCGCCCGACTGTCGCACGATTTCTTCCTTCAGTGCCTCTGTGTCCTCTCCCTTGGGTATGCCCCGGAGGACAAAGCTGTATGGGTGGGCCCCACATGGTTGAAGTGCACACTTGATATTTTGTGTGCACTCAACATACGGGAGACAGTGCGGTGCACCACCTCATCTACCAGTGTAACCGCTATGCCTCCCGCCGGCAGACCCGCACTGTTGAACTGCTCCTCTGTCAAGCCTGCTGTTCTGAAGTGGCGAGCAAGGTTGCCACTCGTTATGCCGTGCACGTGTATGGTAATTCGCCGCTTCTGACGCGACACCTGTTTGCCCGGCGAGCTGGCATTTGGGGTGGTCGGGTAGACTGTGGTGGGGGAGAGCTCCGTGGGTTGCTATTGTCTGTTGTGTTTGTGTGTGAGCTGATAGTGGGTTTGTTGGTATTATAACGAGGTAGGTTGTTTAGTCGTTGCGACTGAGGAGGAGTTGGTAACAGTGCTTTTCTCTGTGGTTTCATTGTTGATTTGCTTAGAATTTGTTAGGTTGTACTTACTGTAGCACGTTTTTTGCTGGTGGAATCAGAAGGGGGGGGGGGATTTTGCCCTTTTCTTTTGCGGACTTACTCCCCATCCGCTTACCAACCAGTGGATCTGATGTGCCAGGTGTGTTATCTTGGTGTTGCTGGCTTCTTACAGATGACGTCAGGGCAGCCCGTTTGGGTTCTCGTGGGGCGAGAGAGGAGAGGGGAGATATCGCCTGATCGCTGCAGGCATCACTCATTCCCTCCCCCCGCCACAGCGAGACGTCCTCGGCAAAGGTGACAGGCGTGCTGTCTTTATTTTGCCCTGTTTCACCTGTAGGATCCTTGTCTGTGTTTTGGGGTGTGCTCTCTCCTTTCTCCCTTGTCCGCTTATCTGATTCGTTAGTTGTCAAGGCAGGTTTGCTGTTGGACACAGCCTCGGGTCCCTTGTTGCAGCTTCCACGCACCTGGAGGTTGCTTCGTGCGCCTTCTGGCGGAGGTGCGCTGTGTGGCCGTGTCTTCCGTAGCTTGTGGCTCTCCTGGTGGCCACTGCGCTCAGTATCTCGCTTCTGCACCTCTCTGTCGGCTGAGGCTGCATCATCTGCCTGACAATTGCAGTAGGTCTCGTCTGTGTCTGTGTCAGAGTCTACCTTTTCGTCTGCATGTCTGTCACTTGGTTTGGGTCGGTTTTTCAACGTCTTTTTCTGAGTTTTTTGCGCTTTCTGTGGCTGTTTTCTCCTTCTCACGTCGCATATTGCGGCTGAGTGAGAGGGGGAGATTTGCACTTTCTTTTCGTTTTCGGGGGGTGGTGATAGTATTGTTTTCCATTTTGTGCGATGTTGGATGTTGGATGTCGGATGTGTGTGTGCCCCTGGAAGACCCCTAGCAGATCTCCAGAGGGGTGAGAGCCTGGTATGTGAGCTCTCACTCGCCTAGCCTGCTCACGAAGTGCAGGCCACTTCCTTCTCTCCACGAGAGAAGGCCCTGCCAACAGAGGTACCTAAATACCCTATTTATTTATTTATTTACACTCCGTAAACCCTATTACAAGTTTGAAGTTCAAACATTAGGGTATGGAGCAAGCCAGTATAGGATATTACACTATGATATTAATATATACATACAGAGTATAGAACCGATATCATGGACATACGCCATTGCTTGCGAATGTTGCCGTCTTGCAGAAAACATCCACAATAAAACGAAAAAAAAAACAAAAACCAATAAAGAAAAGTCGAGCGTTAGCTGTTGTCAACAAACAAATAACATACATACAGTCCTAGAGAGGGACATAGTCGTAGCCACAAAGTGGAACAGATAAAAAACAAACAACAAATAAATTAAAAAAATTAATTCCTAGCTGGAATATAGTCGTGTGATGAAAGACGACACAACAAAAACGA